>JAVIXY010000103.1:0-128621 GCA_033030565.1 Fusarium nematophilum
ATAGCTATTACTCTTATTAACTATAGGTAGGCAGTAAGGGGAGGGGTAAGTTAGGTCGTCTTCTTAGTCAAGCCCGTAGGTAATATAGTAGCGCTTACTTCTTAACCTTGACATCGACTCGGCTTGGTGACGCTTAAAGGCAACACAGCTTATAGACGGCGACAGCAGAACCTGTCACTCGCGACTAAACCCACGATCTAGTTTCTGGCACTCCACCAAGGTCATTAGAGGATTCAGGGCAATGACGCCGCTGCCGTCCCTCCTCACAGCATGCGACGAAGATGGAATCCCTGGCCACGGCCGTGTCGACGACATGGACGACATGGACGACGTCCGTGACGTGAATGATATGGATAACATGGACCCCTTCCATCTGCCTATTTTCCTAGACGACCCCTTGATCTGGGAGCGTCCAGAGCAGGCCACTAGCGGTGTGCTGCCGCTCCCAAATCTCGACGCCGCCACTCCCTTCCTCCATTTCTCCCGACGCCCCTCCTCCTCGGCTTCGCATAGAGATCCATCATTGGCGACCGTTGGGGCAAAGGATACACCTGCCCACCATGCCCCAAAGGAGCCGCCTGCTCACCGGGAGCCACCTCCGGCGTCCCCCCAGCTTGAAAACGCTCTGCTCCTCTTCTCGAAACCCACCCTGACGGCCACGCTCCTCGACGAATCGAAGTGCCCCGTACAGCTTGAGATGATGGCCGAGCTCGGTGGCATGTTCTTTGTAGCCGAGGACCTCTTCAGCGATGAACAAGCCGAGCGACCCGAGCTTACCTGCTATCGGCGCAACCTATGGCAATGCCTTGGGAACGTCACATTCTCGCAGCAGCCAAGGTATCTTGTCGACGAGCAGGGCCAGCAACTCGTCATCTCGCAACTCACGACATCCATCATCGCCAAAGAATCCATTACCGGAAACCTGACCGACATCGTCTCGACATCCTGGAAAACAACCGACCCAGCGACCGGCGACGCTTTGTGGGCCATGGGTTCACCTCCTGTTTGCCCGCTGACCTTTCCCAACAAGACGAATACCTTCTATCGAGAGCCTCACGAGCCCAAATCCATCTCTCTCAAGATGGCTTGGAAGCGGCTCCAGTTTAAGCATTCCACCGCCAACAACGGCCGGCGCAACGGGCCTCAGCAGCACTACATAGTGCAAATCCACCTGCTCGCCGAGTCGGACGTTGAAGGCTGCCTGAAGGTTGCAGAGATCCATTCCAACCCTGTCATCGTGCGGGGAAGAAGCCCGAGGAACTTTGGGAGCCACAAAGATGTCCCCATCTCTCGTCTTCAGAAGCCGGATAAGCGGCCGTTCTCAGATGGTGCAGCTCCTCTCGATGAGCCTGCGCAGGCTACGGCACCATCTGCGCCCACATCGCACCAGGTTCGTTGCCCATGGGCCAGGCCGAAGACATTATTGGCAAACTCGCTAATCATCTCCAGCTTTGCGGCCCAAGCCATCTGGCTTCATGTCGACCACGAAACAACAGCACAGGCTGGCCCCCAAGAAAAAGGTTGGTCACAAACACGGACACGCCCGTGTCCTTGCTACATCGCTTTGCCCGATCACCCGAGTCTATGGCCAACGCCGTATCACCGTCCAACGTTGACTCGGCATCGGAGATTCTCAGTCTATCTCTTTTTGACGACGATGTGGTTTGTGGAGGGCTGGAGAATGTTTCCCCCGTGCCTTCCGAGCAGACCGCACCAGCCTCGAGTGTTGATCTTGACGTGGACAACGACATCTACTACGAGTACTTCCCGCTGGGTGCGGATGACTGGTTCGTGCTTTCACGCCGAGTTTCCATCAGCCGCGAGCATCATCTAATGACGTATACCTAGGATGCCGTCTATCGAAGCCGTCTGGTGCCCTCACGTCAACCACTCTGCAAATACAGGTCAAGACGGCCCGAATATGCAGGAACGGGCCAGGTCGAAGAGATACTTTACTGCAACTTCATGAGAGATTGACCAAAACTTTTCTGTCTGGATGTCTCAGAGGCTTTCAAGATGTCTATAAATAGCGGGAATAAGGCATTTAAATGGTTTGGGGTTTTTGTTTAGAAATGAGTTAATGAGGTTTTACGACATGCCGAGACAGACTGGGTTATTAGGCGATACCTTGCGCTACTTATGCAGACTGAATTGCCCAGCCTTTACGTCTGCTCGGCACGAGAAAACAGAGGCGTGGCTTTGATAATGGCCATGGTGGATTCCGGTGGAGAACATTGAGACCTGTCGTCGATCTTGCATATGAGACCTCTCACCTGGAAGGAGTATTCAGTAATCCAACCCAACCCAACGGCGCACACTTTGGCTCACGCATCAACGTAGGTAATGCTGTTCGCTTCGTCAAGGGCATGTTGCTGCCATCACAGGGTATAAAAGAACACACAGTTTTCTTCACAACTCAGGCATTTAAAACCAAATGCTTGCTTCCACGGCTGCCAAAGCTCACACCTCAAGCCCGCTCTCCCATTCTGAGACCCGGCTTGGGACACGATAACTTACCTCATGGTAGTGGCGGCGTGGAGTCGATAAACCCTTTGCCCGAGCCCACCGGCGCAAACTGGTGCAAACCCAGCAGCGTTGCAGAAATACCCTCCCTATGGCCCCAAAACGTCTCGATGTGGCCCAGTCTAGTTACCATCACAAACCTCAATGCCTCTGCCACCTTTCAGCCGGGTGATGCGACTAAGAATCGTGAATCTTTAGTGAAGGCCAAGGTGAGAAGCCTTGGCTTCCCCTTGCTCGGGTAGTCCTACAGAAGAAACTCTGCTCAAAGGCATTGCTCCCAAGCCACCGGTGTAGCTGGTCTCTCAACCCGTGTTTAGATTTTCCAGTTGGCCTTTTCAGGCGCAATCCAGTTGGGTTCTATCCACCCCACTCTGGAATCCCTGCAAGTGGACCTGGAGATAAGGAAGGTAGTATGTAATGTAACATGCCTGGTATTATCTGCACCGGAACAGCTGGGGCACTTTTACCACCACAATCTCAGAGTAACAACGTGGTGAATTGAGTTACCTATTTGCGGCTGTCCGCTCCATTAAGAGCGAGTTACTACTAACACAAAGGACAAAAACACAGCTTTCTTTATAACTTGAAAAGCTACTATTACCCATAATGTCTAACTGAGTAGGCAAGCTGCATAAGTACCTACCTATTTTAACAGCCCTCTTCACACCCCGACTAGTAGTAAGTAGCAGTGACGTTCTATATAACTAATTGTGGCAGAACTAGAAAAGTTAAAAACCAGGGGGACTGTATAGAGTTATAAATCCTAACTCTATAGTTATTAAATAGTAGTAAAGAAAGCGCCTAAAAACAAGTAGAAAGGCTAATAGAAATATCACCACCAAGGCAAAAGTTACTCCTTATTGCCCTGAGGCTTAACAATCAGCGTCTAGCTAATTCTATACAGTATATAAGGGGTATATAAAGCTTGCTCTAAAACCTCAAGACAGAAGAAGGCGGACAATACACACAATTTTCTACAAATATCCCAACAATAGTTCTGCCAGCTGCGACCACCTAGTCTCAACCTGGGTTGTAACATGTAACATGCCATACTCCCACACCTCTTCATATCGCCAAGCCAGCCACCACGCACGCCCACGAGAATCTTGCAAAGTGAGGCGCATCGGTGAGGGCCATCGTCAGGCCGGCATCGGGGGCTGTGGTCCAGCTGCGAGGTCACAACATCAGCCCACACAGTCCTCCGCAACCCCCTTCTCAGCCTCCTTTTGAGAAACGATGCTAATTAGGAGCCGGCGTTTAGCTAGCCTTTACCCGTAGGCCATAGCACTGATTTTCGGCGACAACTGCAATCCACCTACTGCTCCTCGGGGCATAAGCAATACCAATGCCTTGAGGCGGAAGTTCCGCCCCCCATGGGGTTCGGGAGTCCAGTTCACTCCATACAGATGCAGGAGGTGCCACGTCACCCCAAGGGGGACGGTGAGAGCATGTGTGCGTGTGTCTCGTAGCACTACGTAGGTTGGCTTAAAAAGGGTTCACTGACCCTCTTACATTCTCCCAAGCACTTGAACTCACTCGCCATTTTCAATCATTTATACAGTCTTCGTTCACCATGGCCAAAGCCGAGAAGGACCCCGAGCTCATTGAGCTAGCGCGTGGCCTGAAGAACACGCCATGGTGCGAGGAATATGAACGCATGGTCTCTGGGATGTAGTCAGTTGGTGCGAGTCCCCAAGCCGCAAGGCCGCACTGACATGAAGGCCAGCTACAATTGCATCGCCCCCGAGCTCGTCAACGGTCGTCACCGCGGTCGGTGCATGGCGCGCGAGTTCAACGACATCGACCACCGCACCGGCAATGCGGACGAGATCGAGGCTAAGAAGAGCCAGGTTCTGGAACAGATGCTCGGACGCGTCGGGCCGGGGACCTTCATCGAGGCGCCGCTGATAGTGGACTACGGATGCAACATCATCATGGGCAAGTACTGCTTTGCAAACTTTGGGTACGCCGCCGTCTTTCCCTTCTCATCTTCCCGCCCCATGCTGTTAATATCGGAGCAGTTTCACCGTCCTGGACGTCAGCCTCGTCATCATCGGCGACCACGTGCTGTTCGGCCCCAACGTCAGCATCTACGGCGCCGCCCACGAGACGAGCGTGCTCTCGCGCGTCAAGGCAACAGACTACGGCCTGCCGGTGCGCATCGAGGATGACTGCTGGATTGGCGGCGGCACCGTGATCCTGCCCGGTGTCACGATCGGCAAGGGCTCGACGGTAGGCGCTGGCAGTGTTGTGACGAAGAGCATTCCGCCGCATTCGGTCGCCATGGGCAGCCCGGCGAGGGTGGTGAAGACAATTCAGACGATAGAGGAGGAGCTTGCGGACCCTGCCAATCCGTATAGGGACATTCCGCTGCACTTGCCAGCAGATGCGTGGGAGGACCTGAGGCCGAAGGGGCAGTAAGGCAAGACAGGAGACATACAGGAGATAACTGCTAGATCAGACTATATATGCTACGGCTGGCAGAACTATAACTTGTCTACTTTCCTTTAACTATATGCTTGACACTGGGGAGGAGACACTTACAGACGTGGTGACGCTCTGGACATAAACAAGCCTACGGGCAAGGACGCCGATGTACGCTTGGAAGAGACACAAGGCCATACTGACTCAATGGGCCATTGTAAATTCCCAGTGTCAGTCGTTATAGTGGGAGTAAAAAAAATCAATACCAATGTGCACCACCTAATCAAGTCAAGGGTTTATCCAAGCTTGCCTTGTTGAGCGAAACCCGCCACCCCTGGCCCTCTGGCAGGAAGAGCCCAAGGTAGTATGCTTTCCATCCATGGTATTAGATAGTAAGTCAGCGAGACCTGGGCCAAGTCTGCTTTAACATGTTCCTTCGCCTGTCTCTCTGGCCTCCCTCTGGTGAATTTTCGTAGTACATACTGTGTCGTAGAAGATAATTCCTTAATGTAGGCATCTAGATTCGTGACGTTTTATGCCACCTAACAGTACTATCTAGGGTACCTACTCGTCCCGGTAAGCCTCTGCCCAAATTCCTGGGAGTAGTGCGCATTCGATGCCAGTGCCGCGGCTACTCCCGGAGAGAGGGAAGCATGCACATTTGCGAACAAGACGCTTGGTTTCTGGCTAGACGCCGAGTTCCTAGGAAATGAGAGTGTACATACATTGGTGCCATTTGTATCGGATAATAGTCGTCCTTCTGGCTAACCCGCTTGCCTGCCCGCGAAGTGATTCGAAAACAATTTGTATGTGTTAAAACAATCCTCTTTTTTTCACGTGCGTAATGCCTTCCCACTACCTTTCAAGAAGCTAGTATCTCGAAGCGTGTTAATTAACCACCCAAAGTCCACGTTGCTTCTGGCCTTACAGAACCAGCTGGGCATGTCATCTGTTCAAAAGACTGAACGACATGGAACCCGAGTTGTAGAAATAGCTTATCGGATTCGCCCACAACCTATCGAGAATTTAGCAGTTCAGCCCTTCTCAAAGAGCTGAAGCCTGAAACCGTTGCTTACCGAAATCAAGACCGACTTTCGTGCTCCTTGGACCTTGTTCTGCCGTGTTCCCATCAGCACCAAGGCCTGCAACACGAGCGATGAGTTTGGCCCGAGACGTGCTAGCGGGGCCAAGATTCCGCTGATGGTCTCCTCGCCCGATCCCAAGAGCGGTATGAAGGTGGCGATCGGGCTTCCTGGGGCGCAGACCACAACCGTACCCAGGGCGGAGCCATCAGCATCTTTGGCCCTCACAATTCCGCAAGATTTTTGTCCCCTCAGCGCAAACCTGTATAACTGAGCAATCTCGAGGCTGGCATGCTGATGAACAAAAGCGAGGATCTCGTCGGACTCGGCAGGTCTGGAATCTTGAACAAGATCGAAGGTAATGCTGGCCCTCTTGACTTCATCAACAAGGTCACCGGGCATGCTCCAGGATTCGATGTCATCAAGCATCAGATTGGTCAGCCTGGTCGAAGGCCGCGTCGTCCACCCCATGCCGACGAACCATTTCATGGTGGCATCTTCTCCAACGGGAAGTCCGGGAAACGCACCTGGAAACGAGCTTCCCAGCTGGATTTTGGATATGCCTGGTTTGTTCTTGAGATGAAGCAAGGCGCGTCGATGAAGCGACCGGCCGATCGAAAGGTTCCGCTTTGCTGGGTCTACAAAGATAGCAGCCAAAATGCCAGTGTCCTTGACCGAGTATGTTCCGGCGAAGCCGTACAGGGCGTTGGTGCTACTGTTTCGGACTACAAAGTGAGCTTCGTCCATTTCAGTGTCGACAAGCTCAAAGGCGGTCGTCGTGGTCGATCCCAGGGTCTTCAGGCTGCTGGAATTCGTCTGCAAAAGGGAATTCAGGAGCCCTCTCAGATATGGACCATCCCGCCGACCGTCGTACGCTTCAACGATCCAGTTTCGCCGGGACTTGTATGTCTTTTTGCTCTGCCGCATACTTCCCGGTAGGCTTCCGTGGGCCACGCATTCTCCACAGAGCACACGAGTCAAGGCTTTCATGGCATTTTCGGTAAAGCCAAAGGTGCAAAGGTAGGTTCCGATGGTTTTGTCGAGGACGAAGTCATACGGAGAGGACACGGCGATGACCATGACAGCCTTTCGTTTCCCTTGGGTTCTCAGCATCGAGCACATCAGTTCGACGTGCTTGGCGAAGCTGGCCTGGTAGAGGTGGCGGCTGGCATTTGCAGTCACGATGATGACAGTCGAGGCTCGTTGGACGAGGTTCTCGTGAACTGAAATGCGTGTTAGCCACTTTCCATGAAGAGGATGAGTAAGATCCAGAATACCGGGTCTAACTCCATTCACTGTGTAGCTAGTGTGCAAGAGCTTTGCACGCCGTGCTCGCGCCAAGGAACGACCCAGTCCTTTGAACACACCCTCGTCGCTGGTTGTGCCAGTCTCCCCCGGGATGATGCAACCCGCATGCTTCTCCAAGCCCTGCTCGGGTTCCTGGGGCTGTAATATGTCGTGTACCTGTGACGATGCTGGCAATGGCTTGACCAAAAGCGTCAGGAGCAAAAGCTCTTCGTTACCTTGCATTGAATTAGAAAGAGGAATAAGTCCATCCCTATCGCGGATGATAGTTATCGAGTTGTCGTATGCATTCTTTGATAAGGCTGCATGCGAAGGCAGAAGCGACGTAAGAAGCGATAACCCTGGAGGGTGAAGCGCGGTTTGCCACGTCGTGTGTGCTGACTTGAGGCGTTTGATCCGGGTGATTGATTCGCTGAGCCGCTCCCTGGAAAGAATACCGTTCGCGATGCCGAGTTTAAGCCCTTGGATGGCCTGGAGCTGGATATCGAATGACCGGCAGAGCATGAGTAGATCACATCCTGCCTCAACTGCCATGACTGAACCACTCTGAATCCCGATGTTATAGCAGAGTGCTTCCATTTCCAAGCATTCCGATACAGCAACTCCATTGAAGCCCAGTTCTCGTCGTAGGACATCTTCGACGATATGGCTTGATAGGCATGCGTGCGGAATATTCATCGAAGGGCTGGAGAGACCATAGCCGCTGACCAGTATACTCTCGAGCCTTCCAGTCGCGATAGCATTCCGGAAAGGCACAAGGGCGGAGGAATGAAGCTCCTCCAATGTCTGGGTGATGACGGGCATATCCAGGCTTGAACCGAGGAAGTTTAAGCTGCCGCAAGCTGGAAAATGCTTCCCGCAAGGAGCAAGTCCGGCATCCTTGATGCCGTTTATTGCTGCAATGCCGTAGCCCGAGACTTCCTGCGGGTCGTCACCAACACTGCGGGTACCAAGAGGCTGGTACCCCGCGGTAGGGAGGACATCCAGGACTGGGCCTACTATCATGTTGATACCGCAGGCTCCCACCGCCTCTGCTGTAGCTTTGTTTGTCTCGTAGGCGAGGTCGACGCGGCCTGCTGCGGCCATACCCATGGCGCTGGGGAAATCGCATACCAACTCCTGATCGCAGAGGCTGTTGACGCCTCCGCTTTCTTGGTCCATGGCGATAAGGAGGGGCTGAGGGTGTCTGGCCTTATAGGCGATAGTTTGGAGCTCCTGAACGAGCTTGATGGCATGCTGGGCAGCTGAAATACTGTTAGCCGGGCGTGCTGCTGGGCAAATACAAGGGCGGCGGCAGGGTTTGTACACTTCAAGTTCTTGGCTGTCAGGATAATTGATCCTACATGGAATTCTTCGATCAATCGTCGGATTTGAGGCGTTACTTCTGAGCCATCCCATCCCATGAGGAGCATTTGGCCGATCGACCTGGACAGTGTGAGTTCCATTTTCTTCGTCAATCATGAAGCGCGACGTGATAGGTTGCACTGGAAATTCCGGGGCGACCGTACCAATCCAAGTCTCCAGATGTTGCATTATGGTTGACATCATAGTCTTCGGTGGATATTTGAGACATGGCTAGAATTTGCCCAGAGACCATGTAATAAGCAGCGTTCGACAGAATCTCGGGCCCACACAAGGTTGACCCTGGAGGATATATCGGGTATCTACTTCATCTAGGTAGGGGAATATTACTTACCAGACCCAACTTGGACGACTGGTGTGTGACATCAAGCTGAGGCAGCGAGGCACAAATAAGTAAAGACTGCAATTATCAATCGTAGCTTCAGCCTCCGAGTCAATCGCAAGTTGCAGATGAGCTATGCCTAGCACAGCTAAGCCACAAACATACCACGTTACATGCAACATTGGAGCTAAATTCATCCGATCGCTGATAAAGACGTCGTATACAGAGCAAAACTTCGAGATTTACATATCTTTTTCACAGCCAAAGTTGGAACCACGCGGTGACAACCTGCAGAACCATGACGCGCCCACTCTCTTTCCTCTTGTGACAAGTTGGTCGTCACAGCGCCCACGCGATCACCGTGTGCACTCGCACGATCGCCGCGGCCACTTGCAGGAATATCGTGCTCACCACGATATAGATACACACTCCCTAGACGCAGTAGACAGGAGCTCTGGGCTCCTTGGCCATCAACACACTTGGTGTGTTGAACCTGGGGACCGTTTGGTGCCCCGGGTTTACGAAGGAGGGCGGAAGAAAGAACCTTTCGTTCCGAAAGGCAAAAGGCACGAATCGCAAGAGTATACGGACTCAGGAGGCAAGACGCCAGGAAAAATGCAAGGCCTAGATTTGGGACCAGCCAAAGAGGATCCGGAATGCCTCTTGGCGATGCCGAAGTCTCCATAAGGGCGGCCACGGCTGGTGTAGCAATCGCCCTCGCATTGAGCGGACAGGAGCTCGAACGCGTCGAAAAAGGACACAATGACTTGGCTACGCGAGCAGACATCGCTTCCAAGAAGGCTATTCTCGGCATCATCCGGTAGGAGAGGCCAGGCGAGGAAGCGCAGCGACGCCGAAACGCAAACAAGGGGAGTCCGTCGGTCCAAGGCCCGGTGAGTAAGTTCAATCTTGGGCAGCCTGTCCCAGGACTCGGGGGGGATACTTCCAAGATCTCCAAGCCTCAAGTTCGATTTCGCTTCTCGTCTTGATCTTCTTTGTTGGAGGGTCGGTGTCGGCTCGCGAGGGATCGTCGGCGCGCTGTCGCTTTCGATTCTGCGGTCTCGCCGTGAGTGACCCATCATTGAAAGAAACGAGATCGAGAGGGAATTTCAGGGAGGATATTCGGGTCACCGGGATGGTCGCGGCGTCGCTGTTGGTGGTCGCGTTCGAGCTTTGGCGCTCAAGGGATCAGTGGTAGGAGCGATGTCATGCGGGCGGGTGTGACTTATTTCACTTTTGATATGCTACCGGCCATTACTATTAGCCGCTTGATTCGAAATAGCGGGGTGACCAAGGGCTTCACGACGCGGAGGTACGCGTTAAGTTGAGGCTACGAGAAGTTTCGCGATCAGTAACGTTCATCAGCGAGGTACCGAAGCCGGGCTGGTCGCGCCCATTCACGTGACACCGACGAGAACACAACACATGGATTACAGTCTGTGGACACGTCAGCGGAGCTAGTGAAGGGGAGCCTCTAGGCAGATCTGTCGAGCCGTACGGGCACAGTGCTAACAGCCCCTTCCTGGTTGAGCTGGTTACTAGATTTCCCTCTGCTTAGGTTAAAGTACCTAGTAATAGCTTAAGCCTGGCGCTGTAATTAAATTAGAACTACAAGAATTATCCGAGGTAACTGCAGACCCAGCTCCCGGAACAAGTGAGATCCGACCTCTGAATCTCACCCAGAGGCGCAATGGCGTCTTACAAGACATGTAAGACATTTGCCGTCCCGCAACACATGATGATTGGCAAAAAACACCACCAGAAGTGCTCGTGACTTGCGATCGGCAGTTCCTAGGTCGAAACAGTGAAGACATGGAAATTGGCAGTAAACACTTCAAGTGCCTTCTTGGACAAGTTCAAGTCCAGCGAGCCGGACAACTGCGCCTAGTCTCGATAGCTCGTCGAGGGCAGAGGCTGGTTGGACGAGCTGGATGACGGACAGGTGCGCCTACGAAGAGATCGACGCTCACGTCTTGGAGGTCGTGGAATGGCGCCATCGCGACATGTCCCAGCCCAAGGGAAATGCCCTGCACCCGACCGTCCTTGAAGCAGAAACGACTGCCGAAAGGGGACAGCGGAAGTTCTGCTGCAGAGATGTAAATAGTATAAACATCAGCCTGTTGCGCCTCCTTGGTGTGGTTGCACTGCGCAGAATCTCACCTCTCCTCAGCCTTCTCACACACTTTTTTTCTCTCTGCTGCACCACCATTGCTTCAAAAGCGTGAAACGTCGCCGTATCGTGAGCCAATCGCTCCACATCAAAGCGCAGTTTCCCTAGCAAGTGGAGGTTTTCAAGAATCTCGCCCCTCAGCGTCTCAGATTCTCTCTCCCCGAAGCCGCCCCCCCATCCACTGGGCAAACGTCCAAGGGTTGTCGCAGGTGACAGAAGAAAGAGTGTCCTCTGCTTTTGCGCTAAGAAGTCGCTTGCAGAGAGAGAAAGACGCGGCCCCCTGAGCTGCAAAGTCCCCTGCTCGCAAGTCGCACCTTTGTCTGGATCCCACCAACGAGAGACGCCCGCAGACGTCAAACGGCTGGAACGCTGCCGGGAACTGGGCCCCAATCTGGAACTCTCCCGCACCAGCGACTGGGGGGCCAAGACTCCTCAGGACTGCTTCGGATCTGGGATAATCTGTGCTGGCTGGCTGTGCCTCCGTGGCCGTGGCCGTGGCCGTTTGGGGACCTGCGGAAACTGCCTGTTTTATTTCTTTTCTTCAAAGTCTTGGTAATCCGGTGGAAAAGGTGAGGAAGAGTCCCCCCCTCCCCCCTGGCTGCTGTGCCTGCGCAGGCAATAAAATGCCGAGGTGCCGTCGCCGTCGCATCCGCCCTCATGTCATGTCTTGTCCCTCGTCCTTGCTCGGCTCTTTTTTTTTTCTTGCCCAAGTGGTCTTCATTTTCTTTCCTTTGTGTTCTCTTACTAACGGGGAAAACCAACCAGTCTCGATTATTAACACATCGAACAATCGAACGACGACCCGCCGTTGCAGTAAGAAGCTGGTCTTCAGGGTCTCTCACATAGCGTCCTTGTCTCCAGCCACATTCACATTTTGTCAATCAGTATCGGCTGCTGTTCCTCATTAGTCTATTAGCTGCATACTCTTTGCTCAGCCTTCCCTTTTCTTCTCATTCTGTCCGAGCTGCTGCTCGCTTTATTCTTGGCTCAATTCATCTTTACGGATACGATTGATATCTGCCAAATGCTGGCAGTTGGACGAGGGTGATTGGCAAAAGAACTGGAAAACCAACCGACCAACCAACCTCCAGGACTAGCCGCGACCAAAACCAATTCCGTGGGATCCGCTTCTTCAACGCCAACGCCGCTCTTTCGTCAGCAACGACCAAGCTTCCTACTCTTGGATTGCCAACGACCAACGAGTCTCGAGACGAGGCTCACGGGCCATAGGCCGTCGCGATGGCTCCCTCGTACATTCAGATCCCTTCAAGGGACAGCGACAATGACGCAGGTGTCGCCCTCTCCGTCCCCAAGAACGCTGGCGCAGGCGCCCACCTCGCTACCACGACCCTCCGCGTGGAGGGTATGACGTGAGTTGCTCTTTGCCCTCTGGCATCAGCTTGGCTCCCCCCGGGGGTTCCGAGAACCCGATCTCGGGGCTCGGAGCATGGCCCGTTGACGGAGGACCCTTGGCGCATATATCACTAACCCGCCTCTCTTCTGCTACAGATGCGGCGCATGTACTTCCGCTGTTGAAGCTGGCTTCAAGGGCGTCGACGGTGTCGGAAACGTTTCAGTCAGCCTGGTTATGGAGCGCGCAGTCGTCATGCACGATCCCCAGGTCATCTCTGCCGCCCAGATTCAGGAAATCATCGAGGACCGAGGTTTCGACGCCGAGGTCCTCGCCACCGACCTCCCGAGCCCTGCTACAAGACTCCTCTCCGATAACGACCATGACGACGACGACGACAACAACGACTTTGTGACGACCACCGTCGCCATCGAGGGCATGACCTGCGGCGCCTGCACCTCTGCTGTCGAGGGCGGCTTCAAGGACGTCCCCGGCGTGAAGCACTTCAGCATCTCCCTCCTCTCCGAGCGGGCCGTCATCGAGCACGATCCGGATCTGCTCACCGCCGAGCAGATCGCCGAGATCATCGAGGACCGCGGCTTCGACGCCGAGATTGTCGACACCGGAAAGTCCCTCCCGGACAAGGCGTCGAAGGATTCTGGAAGCGCCGGCAGCATCTCCACCACGACGGTTGCGATCGAGGGCATGACGTGCGGCGCATGCACGGCAGCCGTCGAGGGTGGATTCAAGGACCTCGAAGGCGTGCTCAAGTTCAATATCAGCCTGCTCGCGGAACGGGCCGTCATCACGCACGACGTCACCAAACTTAGCCCCGAAAAGATTGCCGAGACGATTGACGACCGGGGCTTCGATGCAAAGATCCTTTCCACGCAGTCCGTCGACGACCACCAGAGCGGCTCGGCGTCTGCTGCCCAGTTTAGAGTCTACGGCGTTCCCGACGCGGCTGCAGCAGATGCTTTGGAGGCTACATTGGCCGCCCTGCAGGGCGTCGAGTCTGTTTCGCTGAGCCTCGCTTCCTCGCGCCTCACCATCACCCACCACTCCAGCGTCATCGGCCTGCGCGCCATTGTCGAGACCGTCGAGGCCCAAGGGTACAATGCCATTGTCGCGGACAGCCAGGACAACAATGCGCAGCTCGAGTCTCTGGCCAAGACGCGAGAGATCAACGAGTGGCGGACGGCGTTCCGCACCTCTCTGGCCTTTGCCATCCCCGTCTTCCTGATCGGCATGATGCTGCCCATGTGTTTCCCTTCGCTCGACTTTGGAGGCTTCGAGTTGGTTGACGGTCTGTTTCTCGGCGACGTTATCTGTTTGGTCCTTACGATACCCATTCAATTCGGCATTGGAAAGCGATTCTACATCTCTGCCTACAAGTCCATCAAGCACCGCTCACCCACGATGGACGTCCTCGTCATCCTCGGCACGTCCTGTGCCTTCTTCTTCAGCATCCTCGCCATGGCGGTCTCCCTGCTCTTCCCCCCGCACACGAGACCCGGCACCATCTTCGACACGAGCACCATGCTCATCACCTTCATCACCCTTGGACGTTACCTCGAGAACCGAGCCAAGGGCCAGACTTCCAAGGCCCTGTCCCGCCTCATGTCCCTGGCGCCGTCAATGGCAACCATCTACGTGGACCCGATCGCGGCCGAGAAGGCTGCCGAGGCATGGGAGATGAACCCAACTACGCCCCGAACCCCCAAGACCCCTGGCCTGGGCGGCTCAGCCCACGAAGAGAGAATTGTCCCTACCGAGCTGCTGCAGGTCGGTGACATTGTGATCCTCCGCCCGGGCGATAAGCTCCCCGCCGACGGTGTTCTTGTCCGGGGCCAGACCTACGTGGATGAGAGCATGGTGACGGGTGAAGCGATGCCCGTGCAGAAGCGAGTTGGCGACAACGTCATTGGCGGCACCGTGAATGGCGACGGCCGGGTGGACTTTCGAGTCACCCGTGCCGGACGCGACACGCAGCTCAGCCAGATCGTCAAGCTCGTCCAGGATGCGCAGACCACTCGCGCGCCCATCCAGCGTCTCGCCGACACCCTCGCCGGCTACTTCGTCCCCACCATCCTGGTCCTGGGCGTGTCCACGTTCCTGTGCTGGATGGTCCTCAGCCACGTCCTCGCCAACCCGCCCAAGATCTTCCTGCAGGACTCGAGCGGCGGCAAGATCATGGTTTGCGTTAAGCTTTGCATCTCCGTCATCGTCTTCGCATGCCCCTGCGCCCTCGGCCTGGCCACGCCCACTGCCGTCATGGTCGGCACGGGCGTGGGCGCCGAGAACGGCATCCTGATCAAGGGTGGTGCGGCTCTCGAGAGGACCACCAAGGTGACCCAGATCGTCCTCGACAAGACCGGCACCATCACGCACGGCAAGATGAGCGTCGTCGAGTGCAGCCTCGAATCCGTATGGCAGGACAACGAATGGCGCCGTCGACTGTGGTGGACCATTGTTGGCCTTGCCGAGATGGGCAGCGAGCACCCCGTCGGCAAGGCCATTCTCGCCGGAGCCCGAACCGAGCTTGACATCGAGGCAGATGGCGTCATCGAAGGCAGCGTCGGAGAGTTCAAGGCTGCCGTCGGCAAGGGTGTAAATGCCCTGGTCGAACCTGCGTCGGCCGTTGACCGCACTCGCTACAGGGTCCTCCTCGGAAACGTTTCGTTCCTGCAAGACAGCGGGGTCGAGGTCCCTGAGGATGCCATCGAGGCATCGGAGCACCTCAACTCGAGCGCGAGCAGGGCATCAGGCAAGGGACCGACCACCGGGACCACCAACATCTTCGTCGCGGTCGACGGCCGGTACAGCGGCCACCTCTGCCTCGCCGACTCGATCAAGGAGGGCGCAGCCGCCGCCATCTCGGTGCTCCACCAGATGGGCGTCAAGACTGCCATCGTGACGGGCGACCAGCGGTCCACCGCCCTCGGCGTCGCAGCTGCGGTGGGCATCTCCCCCGACAACGTCTACGCGGGCGTGAGCCCGGATCAGAAGCAGGCCATCCTCAAGCAGATCCAGGCGCAGGGCGAGGTGGTCGCCATGGTGGGCGACGGCATCAACGACTCGCCCGCGCTGGCGACCGCCGACGTCGGCATCGCCATGGCCAGCGGCACCGACGTGGCCATGGAGGCGGCGGACCTGGTGCTCATGCGCCCGACGGACCTGATGGACATACCCTCGGCGCTGCACCTCGCGCGCTCCATCTTCCGCCGCATCAAGCTCAACCTCGCGTGGGCGTGCATGTACAACCTCGTCGGCCTGCCCATCGCGATGGGCTTCTTCCTCCCGCTCGGCTTCCACCTGCATCCCATGATGGCGGGCTTCGCCATGGCCTGCAGCAGCGTCAGCGTCGTCGTCAGCAGCCTGCTGCTCAAGTTCTGGAAGCGCCCTCGCTGGATGGACGAGGCCGCCGCGGAGCCGCGCGGGGGCCTACGCTGGATGGGAGGCCGTGGAGTCGTGGGATGGTTCCGCGAGATGCTCGGTCGGAGGAAGGTCAAGAAGGAGGAGGGATATGTGCCGTTGGCGAGTCTAGAGGCGGCCGAGTCATGATGTTGTATATATATATATACTTTTTTTCCTATTTTTTTTATCAAAAGAGGCGTGGAGTTTTCTTTTTGCCGGTCATAGTTGTAGATCTCCCGATCATATGAACGATATCCTGTAGTCAAAAACAAGTTTCAATCACACACTCACCCCGTCGCCGAGCAAATATGAAAACGGAGAACAAATAAAAAACATCAATGTATTCGTTCCTTCTCGGCCTTTTTGTTTCATATGCCATGAACCACCCCCTTTCATATCTCGTTCCCTTATCTCGCATCTGTGCACGGGTAAACTGGTAACGCGATGTATGGTGGTTGCTCGTGTGGTTGTCGGGTGGTGCTCGTATGTTTTGCTTGTGGTAGTTGCAAGGACCACGAGGAGTTGTTGACGGCGAGCACAGACGGTGGAAGCCTCGGACCTATGAAGCCTTGACGGGTTATGCGTTGAAACGTGACGATTGTTTGTCTGGCCCTGTTTCTCATATGTTTTAGTTTATGGTGTGAGTCGGGAAGATCAACGTGATGGGCTGGACCGATTCTCAGTAGAATGTGGTGATCGCTCAATGCTCCATGAGAAGTAATCGTCCAAGGTAAGTTCACATTTTTTTCACCCTATATATAGATCCAAAACATATATCCCAAAAAATCAGGCACATTATCGTACTGCGCAGTCGAGGAAACATTCCACTGGGGCATTGTCGCCGTACTTTGCAAAAGACCCGTGAGGCGAGCCTGACTGACTCGCTCATCACCACTTTCTCATCCATCCCGCCGAGAAATCCAAGCGGAATCCAAAAAGGGTATCAGGCGATGAAGCTGAAGCAAAGCACCGGATCGACTTTCCCATATGTCCTTATGATCCCCCCCCTAAAAAAGTAAAAGGCAAATTTCCAATCGGACGCCGTTCCACGCCTCTACCCAATTGTCTTGTACAAATCCAACCCTAGTCCTGGAACATTCGCTTCCGTGGTCGACGCTTCTCAAGAAAAAGGACCGTAGTTATCAAGAGATGTCGCATAAATGCTTGGTTCGTGGCCATTCATCACTGGATTCTGCTCCAGTCTTCTGATACATCAGCGCCATGTTGGCCATTACCCATCGGAATTATCTCTAGCGCTGGCCGGCAAATCACCGGGGATGTTGTCCGACGTTGATCAGTCGCTGGTGGTATCCGGCTTTTTAGACTCAGACTTCTCCCCGCCCAGGACATCCTTCTCAAAGTCTTTGCACATCTCGTTGTAAGGGACGAACCTGTGGCCGGTCTCCTCGTCTGACCAAGCACCGCCTAAGGGATCGGCAAGCTGGTCGGAATCGGGGTAGACGGTCTTGTGCACCCAGTAGCGGCCACCAATGGGTTCCTCCGAGATCTTGTGGCTCGCCTGGAGCGTCGTGACGGCCGACTTGAGGAGGGAGCGTGCGAAGGGATAGAACCAGAACTTGGTGTACTGGCTCTCGATCACGTTCTTGTCTCCCGTGACGTGCCAGAGACCCCAGATGTTCTTGGTGACAAAGTTGGTTCCAAGCACGACGTCACGGATCCAGTCCTTGGAGGTGGAGCCAGGGTGAGCCTCGGGGATCTCATCGTAGATCTTGCTGAGCGAGTTCTCAATCTCCTTGGGCATCTCAATTGGGAATGGCTTGAAGGCGTCGCCCTCGTCGAACATATCCTTGGTCATCATCGCGGTCGGCGTGTCAGTACCGTTGTAGTGGATCCAGCCGTTGAACGGCTCGTAACCGGCCTTGGTTTGGAACATGGCCGACTCGTACTCGATGCCAACGTGGAACTCAACTTGCTGGTTGTTGGTGAACTTGCGAGGGAGGAAGCGGTCCTTGGGGCCACCGGGAACGTCGTCGTTGCCATGAAGCTTCTTGGAACGGAAATACTCCTGACGACCCCAGACGTTGGCGAGGTAGTACTGATCCGAATCCTTCCACTGGTAGGTGGGGTCAAAGGTGTGGTCGATCTCCTTCATGGTCGCGGCGACGTAGTCGCGCATGTGGTTGGCGGGACCGATGAGAGTTCCCGAGTTCAACCACTTGGGAAGCATGTAAATCATGTTGCCGTTGTTCGTCTTGGGACCGAAAGCCTTGCTGGGAAGAGTAGAAGGGGGAACAGCCCAGCAACGAGGAGCACGCCAGTTGATGGGCCAGCAGATCTTGTCGGGGCCAAAGAAGAGAGTCGTGTCCAGGTTCTGCTCCTTGACCTGCTCGAGGCTGATACCGAAGCGCTCAGCGGTCCGCTTATTCTCAGCGTCCCTGGTCTGGAAGTAGCGCTTCAGCATGATCTCAGGAGGGAGCTGCATAATGACATCGTAGCCGTCGACGATGAGGACGATGTCGTCATCCTCTTCCTCAGGGAGAGAATCGAGGTAAACCTGGATAGCACGGAGCTTGGCGAGATGGGTCTTGGCGGCATCGAACAGGCCGGTGCCGTTCCAGCCCATAAGCTGAGGAGGAGGATAGCGGCTGGCGGCGCTCGAAGCCAGGATGAAGCAGAAGCGGCGGTTCGCCTTGCTGGCGGGAATCAGGTAGTGGAATTGAGAAGTCTTGATAGCGACGTCCGAACCAGCGTCACCCGAACCAGCGCCATCCGAATCGGTGTCATCTTCAGGCTTGGGCTCGCGCGTAGCCTCTGGCTGAATGGAGGCAGTTTGTCCTTCGCCTTCGGGATCAGCGACGTTGGTCGTCGGGACAGGCTTCTCAGTGGCGGCTTCGGTGTTGGGCAGGACCTCGGCGGCCTTGGTATTCTCTGGAACGGGCTGTTGCGGGTCCGAAGTCTCAACTTCCTCAAGATGCTGCTGAGTCGTCGGTTGGGGAGGGTTAGCCGCCTCAGTGGTCGGCTTGGGTTCGGTATCAGCGTCAGCAGGAGCGGGGGCCTTAGCGCCTTCGGACCCGTCGTCTTCGGACCCGTCGCCCTCCGTCTCAGCGGCTTCAGTCTCGGCGTCTTCTGGATCAGTGTCTTGAGCCTCAACGGCAGGTGTGTATTCGGCCTCGACGTCGGTGGGAGCAGAACCGTCGGTGGGCTTCGCGTCGGTGGCCTTCTCGTCTGACGTGGCAGAGCCGTGACCGGGGATGACTGCCTTGAAGCGCTCCTACAGATGTCGCAACATTCCAGTCAGCGACGACAATACCACTTAAGAGGAGAGACATGGGCCTGGAGCCGAGGGAATGCGTCGCAATGAATAAAGTGGAGGGCAGACATACCGTATTCACACTCGGCCCAGAATGTAGCAGGATGCCAACAATGATCAGGAACCCGAGGGCGATGATCAGGTTCCGCCGTTGGGAAGCCGGGGCCAACATGATGAAAGCCTCGCCGGCCTGGGACAAGAACGGAGAGAAGCGAGGAGAATGGAGAAGGTGATGGTTTGTAGGTCGGAGGATCCGAGGTGTCGCGAATGATTAACGAGAGGACCGGCGAGACACCGCGCAAGGAAGGAATACAGGGAAAGGACGAGATGCCGCACGAATGCGATCAGCCCAAAGGAAGAAGAAGCAGAAGCAGAAGGATTAGGGTAGAGCAAGATCGGATCGCTGGAGGGGGGTCGGGAAGAAAGAAGAACAAGAAAAGGAGACTTGATCAGCTGGAGGGGACGATATCCAGCGCGACGTGGACTAAGAGGAGATCCGCTCCGCAGGGCTGATTACCTAGAACAAGGAACCGGGGGGGCGAAACGCGGCAGAAAGAGCAAGGGAGGGGGGGGAAAGGCCGGTTTTCTTCACAAGCTGCGCAGCTGAGAATTGAAAAGGGCGCGAATCCTAAAGAGAATGAGCGATGCCTAGTACGGAGAGACTCTAGGTACGTATCCGTGAGACTATTAGAACCTAAGGCGCTTACAAGTTCAGGGGAAGATGGACGTTTCATCAAGAGCAGAGAGCGCCTCTAATGTTGTTGGCAATAGGAGCTGAAGTTCTGCAGGAACCTGCTGGAGCAATCTACCAGCCGTAGTGGACTTTGCCGGGACCAATTTTCCTCCCCATTAATTATCGATTGCATCTTTCCCGCTTCGTTGATACCAAATTTGCCTGGCGTCAACCTCACGCTCGACTATCGAACGGAGCTACATTAGCGTCTCCAGCTGACGACGGTGCCACTAGAAACACACTCTCAGGCAGTCCGCGCATACCCCTTCAGGCAAGAGTCGCAAGACTCGGGCCAGCCCGCCCGGTTGGGAACGCTATTTAACTAAAGGTTCAGTGGCATGTGCCTCCTATTCTTGTGGGTTTGGCTTTTTTCCCTGAGCGTGTTCGTCGTTGGGTTTTTCGGCGTTGAGATGTGCGGCCGTTGCGAGAAAAGACGCAGTAGCTATAAATAGGGGTCAAGTAAAGATCCGTGAGGGCCGGGGGGACTTGCAGCCGCACGCAGTGGTTCCGTTCCAGGTTGCTTACACGCAGCTCATCAGTGAGGGAAAGGAAAATGTGCCCCCTCGAAATAGCGGGCCACTCACCGTCTCTCTCGGCTTCAATGGATGGAAACTACTCGCCCTGAAATGGATAACGCCCCTGTGCTTTGGACTTTAATTTCGGGGTCGGGGCCCCTTGATCATCGGGCGGCCTGGTCGTTCTCCTCGAGGCCAAACGCCAACCAAAAGGCCCGGAGATGTTCTCTGCGATCTGGGATCTTGTTTGCAACCACTGGGGAGATCATCTTTTAAGGCTCTGAACACGAAGTCGTCATGGGCCTGACCCCAAGAGTTAGGAATGCTTTATTTAAAGGCTCTCATGGAGAAACAAGGGAGGCGAATGCAGAGGACAGAGTGACAATCTGACAGACACACTGGGGTTGCGGGTTGCATGATGGCTTGTGGCTGGCTGGCAGGATGCTGAGACAAGGGGGCAAAGATGGATGAATGTGATGGGGGCCAGGAAAAGGCGGGTTCTCCTTCAGGCTCAGGGGTCGATCTGTCGTGATGGAGGGTGGCGCCAAGCGATTGGATAGCCGCTCTTGTGTCTGCTCACGATGCCCATGACTTTTGCATCATTTTATCGCCCACTGCCGTTTCGATCCGATTCCAGCCTCAAGGTGGTGCTCCTCTGCAGTCCTCATGAGGTCATCTCTTCTCAAGCGAAACCGCCAGGCCGTTGGAGGCGCCTGGATTCGTGAAGCTCGTTGATTCTCAAGGTGGCGCACAACGTCTTCAAAGCGACCAGAAACAACGGTCTCCTGTTGCGTTAAAGTCGAGGTCTCCCTTTTTCATGCCTATTCCCAGAACTATCTGGGCTGCAAGCCACTTGAGCAATCCGCTGCGGAGCTATTCAGAGTCGAAAGAGCAGCCGAGTCGTTCTTGGACTCCGCCGCCACACGTGGCAGGGCGCTTTGCTGTTGTTAGCCAGGGGTAAAGACAGCCAGATGGGTCAGTGGAAGACTGAAGGACCATGAAGGATGACGCTCCTGGGAGATGCTGAGCCTTCCGAACAGGGATGCCGGCCATCAATATGTTGCAAATTATCACAGCCTGGGTAAATGCACCGATGATCATGGCCTGGGGTGTTGGCAAAGATCCCTTTTGCCCCGTCTCTGTCCTGGAACCAGTTCGGATGATGCCCCTATTCCCAGGCCGAGGCATGCATTCAATGGATACCTGCAAGTCGAGTGGATTGATAGCCCGGTGCATTCAAGGCAGTAGCTCATAGGGCTAGGCACGGAGACGGGTTCCAGGCCAGGTGGCCTGAGCTGTGAGCCTCTATGTACAAGGTCGACATCTTATCGTGAAGCGGGATTGGCCACCCTTCATGGCCTTGATGATTGCTGGCTACTCTATCGTTTATGGTTCTCCGTCTCTTGCTCGAGACCTGGTTACTGCGTGTATACAATACTGTACGGTGACCAATTCGTTGTGTCGTGCGGAATGAGTTGAAAGTTTCATTCGCCGTTTCGAAATAGTAATGATAAAGGATCAGCTTACGAGGCAATCTGTCTGTTACGGTTAGAATACACATCCCACACCAGCTCAAAAAGAATGCCTGGAAGGCAGACGTTTGCAGACTCGCAGTTGTGTATCCGCTCTCGGCCTCTCATCTCCCCCTGCTTGCTGCCTCTCCTTTCTTTGTTTGCTTTGCTCGTCAACTCCGAAGCGATGCGATTCCCGACTTCTTCGTAAAGTGGCACCCTTGACGCCTCTTTCGATAGCCCGGGGCCCCATCGAGGGAAGTGTTGCGCTATGCTGGAGACGTCAACTGGTGGCGGTTTGATTGGCCCAGGGTGTTTCCGCTCTGTGGCTTTCCAACGATCTTCCGAGTGTCAAGATTTGCCCCCGCCCCCTTTTCCCTTCTCCCACCCTCGACCCCTGGATGGAGGCATCGCGTTCCAGGGAATCTCGGGGGGATCGCACATCATTGAGGCTTCTCACAGTCCATCTCGAGCCTTGTGGATTGGGAGGCCATTGCCCCTGAGCGGCAGCACCTTTGGGCTTGAAGCTTTTGGCTTGGGCCAACTCCGATAACCCGCCGTTGGTTGAGGAAATATGATGGGTGCCGTAGGCCGACGGAGGTCCATCTTGATCGGCAAACGGCTAATTAAGGTAGTGGGTTTATCTTTGTATGTACCTCCAGGCACGAACAGATGTATCGCGAGGCCATTTACTTCAAAGGGATTGCAGGTGGACGGAATCCTTCTGGGAGATCCAGAAGTTGTTCCTTCTAATTATTCCTTCGCTTTTTAGTGGTGCTCGATCTAATTTCCTTTCGGCTCTGCAGCACAGTACATACATCCGCGCATGCTGACAATGACGTGAAAAATTTACGCTTCCCCTCGTGTCAGATTGGAGCCTACCAGTTTCGGCTGGTATTCTCGAGCAGATTCCGCCAGGGCTGACGCTGGTTCGCTCTCACACTGTGCCGCTCGTAAAGGATCGGTACTTTCGTAAGTGTACAGTACTTTGTAATTTGCAGCAGTGAGCATGCCCGTGGTTACGTATGAGCCAGTCAGCACACTAGGCACTGAAATGCCACTCTCCCTTTTCTTCCCTCCAGAACGTTCAGCCCCTCCAAGTCTATTCCATTCCGTCGCTGAGAAGCGCCCCCAGTACAGAAGGTACCTGTGGGTTTGTACCCGCTCACACCCCCCCTACCTAAGCCTGCTCGTCTGGCATCGTCCCTCACATCGCCCTCCTGGCCCCCATCCCAAAACCCTCCTCCTCTCCCTCCCTAATTTTCTTAATCCTCTTCTCTTTTGAGCTTCTCGAGACTTCATCTCGTCCTTGTGTGTTGGAGTGCATTGCATCTCAGAAGGTTGCGCGTGTCTTGTGCAATTCATTTTCTTCTCCCTCGTTGGGCCTAATCGCTCGCTTCTTAGACTCCCGCCCCCTTCTCTCCCTTGGCCCTTTGGCCCCTGTATTTCTTCGCTTCTCCGTGTCGCGTTTCCACTTTGCACCTACATCAAACCTTCGACCGACCTGACGACTCGGCCGTCCCGTTCCCCTCATCCATCTGCATCGGTAATCGACATCGCTGCGGATTATCTGGTTGACTCATCCTTGATTTGACTCCGCCAGAGTATGCGAGAGACCCGACGACAGTAGAGCGCAGACGACAACACACCTCCCTTGCACCTCCATACAACTCTCATCTGCGACCGCATCGCCACGTACACGCATCGTATCCTTAGCAGCAGGTCACTCGATCCTCAACACCATGTCTCGTCCCAACAATGAGGAGCCCGTCCCGCTCCTCTCTCCCGAGGAGAGAGAGCGCGAGATCAAGGGCGAGTTCGATGTCGAGAGCGACGCCGGTCGGGCCGAACCTCCCAAGACCCAAAACCTGGAACACGAGTACTCGATTCCCAGCACCGTCAAGTTCGCCTGGCTGGGTACCTACTTCTTCTTCTCGCTCCTCCTGACCCTCTACAATAAGCTTGTCCTTGGCATGGTGAGTTGGCTTTTAGCTTCGTGATGAATAGGCTCCTTCCAGCCGTGGTTTCTTGGCTGGAGACGGGAACCATTTGATTGACACGACCGACGCTGACCTGGCTTGCGCACCAGTTCCACTTCCCATGGCTTCTGACCTTCCTTCACGCCTCGTTCGCCAGCGGTGGCACCGCAATCATGATGCAGCTGGGCTACTTCAAGCTGTCGCGACTGGGCCGACGTGAGAATCTCGCCCTCGTTGCTTTCAGCGCTCTTTTTACCGCCAACATTGCCGTCTCCAACCTGTCTCTCGCCATGGTCTCGGTTCCCTTTTACCAGACGATGCGCATGCTCTGCCCGATCTTCACTATCCTCATCTACCGTGTCTACTACGGCCGCACCTACAGCACCATGACTTACCTCTCTCTGCTGCCTCTCATCATTGGTGCTGCCATGACTACTCTTGGTGAGATGAGCTTCACCGACGCTGGTTTCCTCCTCACCATCCTCGGCGTCGTTCTTGCCGCCCTCAAGGTACGCCGACAATTGTGCGCCAGTCCGCATCAACCACTGACTTGTTTCACAGACCGTTGTCACCAACCGATTCATGACTGGCTCCCTCGCTCTGCCCCCGATCGAGTTCCTTCTCCGCATGTCTCCCCTTGCGGCCATCCAGGCTCTGGCTTGCGCTGCTGCCACCGGCGAGGTCAGCGGCTTCCACAAGCTCATCACCTCTGGGGACATCTCCCTCCCCCCGGCTTTCGCCTCCCTCTTCGGCAACGGTTTCCTGGCTCTTCTCCTCAACATCTCTTCGTTCAACACCAACAAGCTTGCTGGTGCCCTCACCATGACCGTGTGCGGCAACCTCAAGCAGTGCCTCACCGTCGCCCTCGGCATTTTCCTCTTCGATGTGACCGTCGACCTGCTTAACGGAGCTGGTATGGCCGTCACTATGATTGGTGCTGCCATTTACAGCAAAGCCGAGCTTGACAACAAGGCCCGCAAGAGCCAACAACAGGCTGCCTACAAGCCCGTCGAGCAGCAGGCCCGGTAAAACGGATCGCTGTTGGAAAATCAACACTCCCGCTTTTTTAATACATGACCTTTTTATAGACGAATGGGTAAGGGAGAGTAGAGACGGAGACTTTTTTCTGGCGTCTTGCTTTGCTTCGGGGATCTTGGCTGGGTGTGCGGCACGGATGGATCTCTGGTAATGCATGCTCGCTACTGTTGTAAGTTACGCATATGGCGGTCCTCCACGGGCTCGCTCAGCAGGGAGCAAAATGGGGACAAGAGACTGGGGATGTTCTTTTTTATTGTCATGATCATGGGCTATGGCTTTTTTTCCGGAAACATGCGGGCCTAGGTTCTCCGCGGGGTTTTCTCTACAACTTTAGTTGTTCTTTTTTGTTGGATAGGGTCTGTTACCGAGTCAAAATAGATACTCTACATTAATCACTGCGTCGCTGTGCCTGTGCTGAACATGTCTGTTCACTTGATGAAACACGCCATTGTAGTATGTAGCCTTTTCTCATTATCTACTCCTTTTGGAGGGTCTGTAGTGGAGGGTTGTGTACGTGCTTTTGAAGGTTGCCCAGCTTCTAATAAGAAATTACACTCTTCCGGTGAACTAGTGGAATAGATGAACCAAGTTCACACAATTGACTGGCCTAGGTAAGGATCCGTTTAACGCCGTGCTATGCGAGAAGACAAAAAGAAAAGAAACAGGAGAGATCGAGCCAACATTAAAATATCCTCATACGAGGGGGGGTGACTGCACAAATGAAGCATCAGGGAGTGTGTCCTTCTGGAGAGCCCATATCCCCTCCCGGACCTCATCAAACGACGCATTCGCCCGCAGGCCCAGCGTCTGCGCCAGGATCTCCAAGTCGCTCGGCGGTAGGTGCTGCTGCTGCGCCGACGGTCCCTCGCCGATGACGGGCACGGCAACGATGGGGTTCGTCGCGCCGGGGCCCTTGGCCTTGTTGAGCATGCCGAAGCGGATGGCGACTTCTGTGACGGTGACCATGATGCTGACAACGATCAGGACGATGATGATCCAGGTGATGTAGCTCATCTTTGCGTCGGCGACCGAGTCGGAGAGGATCTCGGCGAGGTCAAGGAAGACGCGGCAGCGCTCGTTGAGGACCTTGATGCGCGGGTCGATCTCGAGGTACTCGCGGACGGCGGCGTAGAGGGGATGGAGGGTTGGTTCGGACTCCCAGAAGAAGTTGGGGACGTCGAGGATGTTGGATGCTGTAGAAGGGGTTAGTAGACTATTTATGTACGTCATTAATGGTGCTTACAGAGGTTAATGTCGACGCGGCTCTTGAAGAGACGGCCGAGCATGCGCACAATCTCAGTCCGGGTCATGTTTAGTTCTCCCGTGAGGGCAAGGGTCTTCGGCACATGCTGGGCGTCCAGCATCGTCTCGCTCATGCGCTCTTCAAAGGAGCACAGGCGCGTACTCTGCGCGATGGCATGGCTGATTGTGAGCTTGATCATGTGGTCGGAACGCGGCAGCAAGGTGATCATGTCGTTGAAGACGCGCGGGCGCTTGACGTCGGCGCTGTACTCGAAGTGGAACTCCTCCGTCTCAAAGTCGTCCTGGTCGAGGGGCCGGGTGAGCAGGCTGCCGGCACCGCCGTCGGCGGCGTCGGCGTCGGCAAAGGTCAGATCCGCGAGGATGTCCTTCTCCTGATGCTCCGTGAAGTTCCAGAAGACGACAACGCCGTAGGAAAAGACAAACATCTCGGCAAAGTTCTTGGTGTCGGGGGCCAGCCGGTTCATTGCGGACTCGTCGTCGTCGTGGCGGAACGGGTTGCTGCGCTCCTCGTGCGTGTCGCCGAACCTCGAAGGCATCGCGTGGCCGCGCTCAGGGCTGGCGCCCATGTACGCGTCGTCCTCAAAGTAGCCCTCGTGGTGGTCGCGCTGCTCGCTGCGCTCAATCTCCAGGTCCAGCACCGTCTTGCCGGTCCCGGGCGTCTTGAGGATGGGCCGGCTCCGGACGCGGTAGCCGTCGGTGCCGTTGAGCAGCGGCAGGGCGTAGATGACGTAGAGGCAGTCGTCGTAGAGCTTGGTCTTGGCCTCGTGCTTCTTCCGCAGGAACTCGGCCGTGGCCTTGACCTTGTACGCCTGCGCGGTGCAGTAGGCCGTCAGCCTGCTGACCCTGTCCGTCCTCTGCACCTTGGGCAGCCTCTCGGCGTAGCTCTTCCCGCGGATGCCCCCCCGCTTCTTGAGCACGTCGAGCTCCTCGTCCCGCAGCGGGCGGTTCTCCTGATCCTGCAGGCGCCTCGCGAGCACCGACTCGCTCTCAATCTCCTCGTCGACGTCATCGTCCTTCTCGTCTGTCTCCGGCAGCAGGACGAGCTTCTCGCTGATCTTGGTGGTTCGCGAAGGCATGGGCTGGCCGGTGCGGGACTGGACGTTCGGAAGGCCGCCGGCAGAGACTCGGCGAACGCTGGTAGGGCTTCCCCCGGCGCCCGGTCCTCGAGCAGGAAGTGGCGCCGGAGGACCGCGAGGTTGGCCGGACGGTATCTGGGAGTTGTACTGCAGGACGTTGTCGACGGTCATGAATCGCATGGGCGCCGGGGCGCCGGGAGAACCTGAGCCAGTGTCCTGTCGCTGGAGAGCCCTCCTTTGAGGTGGTCGCTCCCTCGCGTCCGTCACCTGCGGGGTGGATTAGCAAAAACCGTCTTGGGCGTCGCAACATTGGAAGATCATGATCATACAAGGACAGAGGGGCGTTGCTTGGAAGTCATGCTGGCCGGTGAGGCTCCAACGGCCTGTATGTATTAAAACCAGAGCTTGCGCAGAGCAAAAACGGTGGCCGTAAAGAGCAATTGAACCTGCTTCAAGATTTTCTGGTGGTAGATGGGCGACGTCGATAGATAAGGAGTGAAACGCACAGAGTTCAGGTGATTGTGGAAGCGAATTTGGAGATCGGCTGCAGCTTGGGCCAATTGATGTTGGGTAAGTCTGGCGCGGATGACCTCATGCGAACCCCACCACAGCAAAAAAAAAAGAGACTACCTCAGAATCGGATGAACCTATTTACGTGTGAGTGAGCTCACCACTAAAAATGGAGGGTCAAAGCATGTGCATTAATGAAGGTTTGCCAAGTTTGAAGCGCTTTTTTATTTGTTTAGCACTGTTTTGGAATTTGATTGGTCGGATTCGAGAAATCGTGGTGCCGCATGGTCTGTAACATGTGCATCTTGATGCACCACCGTTACCTATGGATTCCATTCTCCACATGCTCTGGTCAATCCTATGTTATGTAGATAGTTCTCGGTAAAGGGAATCAGTCTCATCGTCCTAGGCAACGCCCAAACCGCCTAGATATTTTGCCAATCGATGAATAACCTTTCATCTGATAACAGCTTTAGAGGGTGACAAGCCAGGGACAAACCCTGGTATCTTGCGATATTGTAGCTCTCATCCTCATCTAAAGATGAAAGAAGGGCGAGCTTCTTGAAAACAACCCTGGGACTTCTGGGCATCTTTTCAGCTGATTGGTCAAAGTCATGGGCAGCTGTCCCTGGTTGAAGCCCTGCCAATGTCCATCCCGCCTGGCAGCAACCGATGGTGCTAATGGAGAACAGGTGATGCGAATGGAGACAGTTCATCCCAGTCGCCTTCTTATGACAAACGACGGTGCATGAATCCATTTGAGCGTGTTGGCACTTGATTCGCAGAAGCTGTCGATATTCAACACATGCGAGACCTGCAAGGACGAGGTTGGAGAAAAAGCGGGTCCTCAGCCTCAACGCCTCCAATCGGTGCCGCTACGGCCGTTGCTGGGCGGTTGGCCCGTTGTTTGTTTACTACGGCATTTGGCTGCTCCCCAAGGTTGGCTGATGACTCCAGCACGCCCCGCCATGACCGCCAGATGCCCTCCCTTGGTAGGCTATTTTCTTGGGCACTATTGACTTGTGACATGGGCCATGCAGGAGGCGCTGTGACAGCATTAGCATTCTCTTAGAACGCTCTCCAGCTTTTGGTGTTTTCCTTCTCTCCTCTCCTCTCCCATAACTTCCATACCTCACCTCCACAAACAGGCCCGTCTGGTCTCATCACCGAAGCACCGCACAAGCTGGAAGTGCATGTCTTGAGCCAAGAGCCCATGCTCCGCGCGCTCTCTATTCCCTACAAACGCATCCCTCTGCCAACCCGAGCGCACGCTCGAAATCATGCGTTGATGTCACCGAGAAAAGGTGGATTTTTGCTTTCCTGAACCCCTACCAAGACGCAGCCTGCTCGAACCCGAGTCCGCGGCTCGGCCGACGACGACTCCTAGGAGACAAGCCATCAACAATGTCGTCCCGAACTCACCACTTCCAAACTCACCATCTCCACCAGCACCAGCCTCAACATCACCAACCGCCACCGCATCCTCACCCGCTCCGCCAGTCGCATACCGTCGGCTTCGCCGCTACTGCATCGCCCTCGCTTCTCAGCCGCTTCCCCTCAACAACCTCATCGTCCGCCTCGTCTGGCTACTCGCACGCCTCCGATCATAGCCTCACCAGCCAATACACCTCGGCCTCTAGTTCAGCCGGTCACGGCTCCACGGCGCCTGGTCATAAGCGTGCCCAGAGCGATGTGAGAGCAAGAGCACGCACATTCGAGTCCGGGGAAATGACGAGCCCCAAGAAGTCTCAGGACAACCCCTACAACTCCGCTCGACAATCGCTCCGCCCTCTCCCCCAGGCTCCCGCATCTTCGCCTCCTGCGACTCCCCCCCATATTTCTCCCCGCCATGATCGCGGGAAGAGCGTCGACATCGGCAAGCTGTCACTAGCAAATGGCGATGGCGAGTCCTCGCCAACATCACCTTCGCGTCCGCTCCCGATGCGGCCCAACTCGATGCTCTTGACTCGATCCGACTCGATTCGCAGCCCGCAAGCCACCCAGCACCCTCAATCACCGCACCATGTGCATAGCACGCACATTGCTCGGGATGAACTCGAGGGGCTGGGCAAGTCCTCGACGAGCCAACTGAGGACACTCTCGCGTCTGGTAACTTCAGAATCGGCTGATGATTTCACCATCACTTCGCCTGCGCAGGAAGTTGTCGGGTTGCGTGGCCGGCGCAGGCTGCAGCGAGCCGACAAAAGTAATGGTAATCGGGGCCAAAAGACGTCTGGCTACAGCTGGGAGGGCCGCAACTGGATGGACAAGCAGCGCCAATTCCTTCAAGCATACGAGTATCTTTGCCATATTGGTGAGGCCAAGGAATGGATCGAAGATGTCATTCACAAGGCTCTGCCTCCCATCGTCCAGCTGGAGGAAGCCCTTCGTGACGGTGTCACTCTCGCAGAGGTGGTGGAGGGTCTCAATCCCGACAGGCGCTATCGAATCTTTCACCATCCTAGGCTTCAATACCGACACTCCGATAATATTGCCATCTTCTTCCGATACCTCGACGAAGTGGAGCTCCCCGATCTGTTCCGCTTCGAACTCATTGATCTGTACGAGAAAAAGAACATTCCCAAGGTCATCTACTGTATCCATGCCCTCAGTTGGCTCTTATTCCGGAAAGGCATAGTCGACTTCCGCATAGGCAACCTTGTGGGCCAACTCGAATTCGAGCACCATGAGTTGGAGGCCATGCAGAAGGGCCTTGATAAGCTTGGGGTTAACATGCCCAGTTTCGGCAATATGGGCGCCGACTTTGGTGTCCCTGAGCCGGAGCCTGAGCCGGAGGAGACGGAAGAGGAGAGAATCGAGCGGGAGCTGGGAGAGAACGAGGAATCCATCGTCGAACTCCAGGCCCAAGTTCGAGGTGCCCTACTCCGGGTGAGGCTTGGCGATGTCATGCAGCAGCTTTGGGACGAAGAACAGTTGTTGGTCGACCTTCAGTCTCGGATTCGTGGCGATTTTACTCGGCAAATTATGGGATACCGACTCCAAATGAGACTCTTTGCTACTCGGCTCCAAAGTGTGGCCCGGGGTTTCCTGGTTCGACGGAGGCTGGACAGACGTGACCAGATCCTGGAAGCCCTGGAACCTGATATCCTAGAGCTGCAGAACATGATCCGGGCCAACAAGGTCCGAGACCAGGTACGAGACTTGACTGCTCAGCTTGAGGGTTGTGGAGGCCCCATCCGGGAGATTCAGGCGATCTCCAGGGGCTTTTTGGTCCGCAAAAATCACACCGCTCAGTACGAGGAGACGAAAGAGACGTCTAGTACTGTCGAGAAACTGCAGGCAGCTGTTCGCGGTGCACTAGTTCGAGGAAGAGTCGGACATGACCTTCAGGAGCTGGATGCACAGACCCATGCCATCACCGACCTGCAGGCAGCGGCGAGAGCATTGCTGACTAGAGATCAGATCGGTCGCCAACAGGAGCAACTGCGAGCTTTCGGGCCTCAGTGGACGTCGCTTCAGGCCTTTGCCCGCGGTCTCCGTGCCCGAAAAGACACCAAGGCACTGAAGACTGAACTGAAGAAGCACATCACCGACATTGGCCGACTTCAAGCCTTCGCCCGCGCCGCGGCCGTTAGAAGAGAGGTCACCAGCTTGCTGGATGCCCTGAAGGAGGATGAGCCTGCCGTCGTCAACCTCCAAGCGATGGTGCGAGGCATGCTTGAGCGACAGAGCATTGCTGCAGACCGCGAGAAGCTCGAAGAACAAGAACCTGAGATTACGACCCTTCAAGGACACATTCGAGGGTTCTTGTACCGGAAACAGCATCAAGCATTCCTCGACGAGCTGGCTTCTCACACCCCCCAGATCGTGGAACTTCAGAGCATTCTTAGAGCTATGATGGAACGCGCTAGGGTAGAGGACATCATGGCCGAGCTGGAGCAAGAGGAGGAATCCATTGTTGCCTTCCAGGCTGCTGCCAAGGCATTCATCGTCCGGGCTCGATTCGAGGAGAAGAAGCGCTTCTTCAACGAGAACATGCAAAAGGTCGTCAAGATCCAGAGCTTCGTCCGCGCCAAGGTTCAAGGCGAGGCGTACAAGAGCCTCACGACTGGCAAGAACCCTCCAGTCAATGCTGTCAAGAACTTTGTCCATCTTCTCAACGATAGTGATTTCGACTTCAACGAAGAAATCGAGTTTGAGCGAATCCGCAAGACGGTGGTCCAGCAAGTCCGGCAAAACGAGCTGCTGGAGAACTACATTGACCAGCTCGACATCAAGATCGCCCTCTTGGTCAAGAACAAGATCACTCTGGACGAGGTCGTACGGCACCAACACAACTACGGCGGCAACTCCATGGGCTTCCTCGCCAACAGCTCCATGTCCTCGGCCAACCAATTCGATCTCAAGGCCCTGAACAAGAGTTCCAGGAAGAAGCTCGAATCGTACCAGCAGCTCTTCTTCAACCTCCAAACCCAGCCGCAATACCTTGCCCGACTCTTCAAGCGCATTCGGGAGCAAGGCACAGCCGAGAAGGAGTGCAAGCGAATTGAGCTACTCATGATGAGTCTCTTTGGGTATGCCCAGAAGCGACGAGAAGAGTATTATCTCCTCAAGTTGATTGCTCGCTCGATCCGGGAGGAGATTGCTGGTGCTCGAATAGTTCAGGACTTTGTCCGTGGAAACTACTTTTGGTCTAAGCTCCTCAGTAACTATACGCGCTCGCCTCGCGATCGAAAGTACCTCCGAGACCTCTTGGGTCCTCTCATCCGCGACAACATTATCGAGGACCCGGCTCTCGACCTCGAAAGTGACCCGATGCAAATCTACCGATCTGCTATCAACAACGAGGAGTTGAGGACTGGTCGGCCGGACCACAGACCCCTGGATGTACCACGAGAAGTTGCTATCCGTGATCCCGAAACACGACGGCTCTTTATCGATCATCTTCGCGACCTCCGAGAAATCTGCGACCAGTTCTTCTCGGCCCTGGAGGATCTGCTGCACAAGATGCCCTATGGGCTTCGCTTTGTGTGCAGCCAAATCTTTGAGGGCCTGCGCCAGCATTTCAAGCGGGAACCTGAAGAAAACCTGCTCCAGGTCGTCTCGACCTGGCTTTGGCGATTCTACCTGCAACCAGCGGTGACTGCCCCCGAGAATGTGGGAGTGATCGAGAAGTCCCTGAGCCCGCTGCAGAAGAGGAACCTAAGCGAGGTCTCCAAGGTCATTAGCCAGATCGCCTCTGGCCGACCCTTTGGCGGCGAAAACGTCTACCTTCAGCCCCTGAACGCCTTTGTTGCCGACTCTGTGGAACGCCTCAGCCAAATCACCAGCCACCTCATCGCGGTGCCGGACGCCGAGAGGACGTTTGACATTGACGAGTTCAACGACCTGTACGCCAAGAACAAGCCGACCCTGTACATCAAGATGACCGATGTCTTTGCCATCCACAACCTAGTGGCCGTTGAGCTTCAGACCATGTGCCCAAACCGTGAAGACGTGCTGCGGGAGATCATGCATGACCTCGGCAGCGCTAAGAACAACGAGAGCGAGATGAACGCAGCGGGATCATCAGACATCCAAATGTTCCTTACACCAAAACTTCACGAAGTTGATGACCCTGAGGCTGACGTCAAGGCGCTCTTCATGGAGACCAAGCGCTGCGTGCTGTATATCATCCGCGTGCAGACCGGCGCCAACCTTCTGGACATCCTCATCAAGCCCATCTCACCAGAGGACGACCACAAGTGGCGAATGCTACTCCGTGACGAATTTTCCGCAGACAGCAATACTCGAGGAGCCTACTCTGATTCCAACATGATCGACGTGACACGCATGTCGTATCAGGAGCTCAAGCGGACGGCGCTGGAGAACATCATGCGACTGGAGAAGCTAGGCCGCATCTCCAAGCACAACTTCTACCAGGATGTGCTGAACGCTATCGCGCTTGACATCCGCACCAAGAGCCGCCGAAGGGTTCAGCGACAGCGAGAATTGGAGGGTGTTCGTATGACGCTGAGCAACCTGCACGAGAAGGCCAAGTATCTCGAGCAGCAGCGCAAGAGCTACGACGATTACATCGAGTCGGCCATGGCCACCCTACAAAACAAGAAGGGGTAAGTTCTTTTTGCTCATAGGGTACAATGACAATACAGTGACTAACAGACTTGAACAGACGGAAACGCTTCTTGCTCCCCTTCACGAAGCAGTACAACCACCAGCGCGAGCTGGAGCGCAGCGGTCGCGTGCCCAAGTTCGGCAGCTACAAGTACAGCGCCCGCGCGCTCTCGGAGAAGGGCGTCCTCGTGTCGTGGAGCGGCATGGGCGACCGAGAATGGGACAAGATCAACCTGACCATCTCGTGCGACGAGGTGGGCGTGTTCAGCCTCGAGGGTTCCCGTGGCCACATCCAGATCCCCGGAGCCAGCGCGCTGGTGCCCATCGAGGACCTCCTGCAGGCTCAGTTCGAGGCTCACCAGTTCATGACTCTGTTCGAGGGCAACCTGAAGCTCAACGTCAACCTGCTGCTGCATCTGCTGTACAAGAAGTTTTACCGGACGCAGTAAAGGGAAAATGTAGGGTGGAAAACATGTTTTTTTATTGAACTTGGAACCCTGCCAGCTGTGCTGGAGGGTCATGGAAGGAGAAAGAAAACGCATACACCGAACGCTAGCTATGTTTCTAGGGAGGAAAGCGAGACTGAAATGATGCGAAGCATTGCAACTGGCGCAATGGGGGTGGAGGAGGGCGTTGTGCAAACAAACAGGTGTTTTTCAGGCTGCTTTGTGTTGGGAAGGCCAGGCATGTCGGCGAAGAGGACGGACTAGGGTATATCACGACAGGGGATATTCAAGGGCATTGGGAAGGGAGTAGTAGGAAAGGAGGGGGGCGAGAATAAGGGATTCTTCTTTTTCATGTCACCGCTTGATGCAAACTCATATCCTTTATTTTTAGTGAATAAAGGAGAGAGGGGGGGATTGGTCTCTTTGGTGCGATGGGTCAGATTACTAGGATATCGCTCTGATTGGTATAATGTAAAAAGAAAATGTCTAACGCTTTATTTTCCCTTGTGTCTCTCTCAGGACAACTGTGACTATCGAGTGTCTACTAATCGAACAGAAATGGCAGTTCGCATTGTGTCCTTGGGCTCCTGGAGTTGCCAGCACAGAACGAGAGAGTTGTGCTCTCGTTGGAAGAGTGACAGCCACTCATCTGGGAGAGGTTGTCGGTGGTCGGCTGTCGGAACAGCTAAGCCATGATTGGCCGACTACGTCTAGTTCCACTTATTTTAGTTGGCAACTGAAAGAGCCGGGTGGAGAAACTGATGAGCTAACAAGGTCCCCTTGGAGTCGAGACACGAAGAAAAAAAAAAAAAAGTGGCAGGAATCTTGATAGGGGATTAGCTAGGATTTTGAGATTGGCAGCAGTCATTGGGCAGCGAGCAGCGGCTACTAGGGGATAGGTGAATGAGGCTGCTTGCCTACAGGGGAGGAATGCATATCTTCTGGAGGCTGAGGGCTTCGGTAAAGGGTTGAGATGCAAAGTGGGCGCACCGAGGACGAGAAGGGAAAGAAGGCACGCAGTGAACGGCAAGGTAGGGAAATTTGCTCAGAGCGGTGGGCGTAGTCACAGAGATTAGTGTGTCGCGTGAGATGGTGCTTTCCCAATGGTGTCTCTGGCAGGTCCTGACTCCTGAGTCGAGTCTTGGGCGGGAAAGCGGGAGACGCGGTTGGTGGTTGGTTAGTCGCAAAATTAGAGGCCGAGAGACAAAAGAGATAAGCATGACCTCGGTAAAGGTTTCGAGACAGAGGCGGCGGAGGGTGCACTTGGGGAGACGGAGTAGACCGAAGAGGAGCAAGAGTCGGGGAATTGTGAACCCCCCAGCTCGGCTCCGCGCCTTTGAATGCCGAACCCTTCCTTCGGGATTGTTTCGTCCTTATTCATGACAATGAAACCGGGGCTGGAGATGGCGGTCCAAAAAGGCATTCATCGTCAATCAATCTGACTGATTGACCTGGGCAGGTGACCGCAAATGCGACACTGGGGAGTGAGTGACTGACTTGTGCGTGCGTGGCAGATAATGACCTGTTCCGCGCTGTGCGACGCGCTTTTTGGGGTGGCGGCCGCGGATTGATGAGCAAAAGTGCAAAAACCCCGGCCGGAAGTCGGTGGCCGATCAGCAAATGCCCACAACCAAAGCCCGGCGCTGATGTGGACATTTGACCCGGTCCGGGGCCCAAAATTGCGGCCAAAAAAAAAAGAGATAAAAACCAAAGTGCCCATCCTTGGATCGAAGAAAGACGAGGACCGGGAGGTTCGGAGGGATGAGGGAAATGGGCCGATATTTCAATGTCGACATCGGGAATCGGGAAGGGGTGATTGTCAATCAATGGTCAATTCGCCCTCGTACTCGGTCAACTCGATTCTGGTGGGAAAAGCTTGGCCGGATTGTCGGGGGGAGAGAGAGGGTTTGACGACCCCAGATTGCACCATCGCGAGATGACAAGGCGTTATTGCACTACCGGTGCTGAAGGATTTTTGCTTGGTGTGTACCAAGTAAAAACGCTAGCCCCGGCGTACGGTGTAGGCGTAATCTTGGAGCCTTCTCCCTCTCTCGTTGAGTTGGGGCAACGGGGGCATGGGAAAGCCGCAATCCCCGTCCAAGGCCTTCGGTCTCATTCTCTATCTTTCCATGAATCTTGTTTTCTTTTTTCCTGGCGGGATAGCCCATGGTCAGACGGGCAGACACGGTCGATTGCCGAAGGAGCAGCGAGACAACAACAACAATGTTTGAGTCGGAAGCGAAGGGGGGAGGGCGTTGCAGCTGGCAAGATGCGGGCAAGCAGGCTGTGGCGGGCGGTCAAAGGGCGGCGACGTGGTGATTGCGATTGCAGCAGATTGTCGCCCTTTGTGGAGCGCGTGAGGATTGTCAAAATTGTCTATACAGTAAAAAGACACGGCCCGGTGCAGCCGGCGGTGGGTGGCCTCGCACGGTGCCAGGTAGGATACCCATGCACCGTATAGACAATTCTTGGAGGTTGCGACTTTCTCGAGAGGCCTTGGGGAGAGCCAAGCGATGTGCGGATAAAGGACGCAGGGACCGGCTTTTCATGGGCGGCCTTGGAGGGGGCGGCCAGTGCGTCAACTTCTGCCCTCGCTCTCGGTGGGCCATCGTGACGCCCGCTGAGGCAAGCAATGCAGGGAGTCCAAGTCGGAGCTCGTTCGTGTGGTTCTTGTTGCTGCTGATGAGAGGAGAGAGCAAAATGGTGGTGGTGGGACGAAAGCACTGCCGCCTGCATGTTGCATCGTGGGTTTTGCATGAAGCGAGGGACGGCACGCGGGAAAACCTTCGACAGACGCATGTGGAGCAGCGAGGCTAGGCACTGTATGTATCATGTATGCGTGTTTGGAGATGGGTGCGTCGAGAACGGGGGGGCGTTTTTGATGCGTAAGAGGACGAGGAGCAGGAGGAGATCCCCGAGACCCCAAGTCGACTGAGATCGGAGCTCGTGTTGAGGGATCGAGGGTCGTCTTCGTGACATTGGCTAGGCTGGGTGATGCCTGCTTGTTGATGAAGGATGCAGATTCTGCGCCTTGGTCAATGCACCGCGCGTGCATCAGAGGATGATGCCCGGTTTGCGGGAATCCAACCAAGGAGCCTGTTATTGCTGTTCCTCACAGAAACGGAGACGTTTCCAAGGGCCCGCTGAACTGGGAAGCAGTTCGAACCATCCCCACAGTGGCACCAATCTATTCAGGGCCTCATATGACGACAAGTCGCCAAACTCAAAGATAACCACTGGTAAAACAAATGTACGATGATGGCCGCCCCGTTGATCAGAAGAGCGATGGAACAAGACGTGGCTTCTCCTCTTGGGATGAGCTTGGATGACTAGCGGGATGGTGGGTGGGAGATGGTGGACGAAGCATGTAAGACGTAGGGGCTGTCAATCTCTGTGGGCTTGTCTAGGGAGGGACTGGGCAGCAAGGCTCCGACCAATCGTGACCAGCCGCTGGCCTAATTGAGTAGTCGCTCAGCCCTGAATCCCTGCAGCAACGCCAGGAGGGCACCAAAGGGTTCCTCCCATGGGATGTCTGACTCCGGAGGGACACACGCCGCGGGGCGACCGGGCGTGGTACGTGGTAGCGCAGCCGAAACCTCAACAGGTGCAACGGATATCTACATACCGCCGCCGCACCGGAGAGGCAACAACTTGAGACGGAGGATCAAGGGTCAAGGGTGGTGGCCATGTGATGCCTGGCTCATTTCGTGAGACGCCCGCGACCGCCAGCCAAGTCAATGGAAGATGATAACGATGGGGTGGTGGGTTGAACCGGACCTCGGTGGATCCCACAGCGGGAGAGGAGCGTAAAATACAAGCCCAGGACGAAAGAACAAGAAACTAAAGGAGAGCCATTGCGTGGTGTGTTCATCATGATCCCTCGTGACTCTCTTCCAACTCAATCAGTCCCATCCTACATATCCTCGTGTTGACGGCCGGGAGGTTGGCTGGGCTGGCGCTCCATGGCTGGCTTGGTTGGCCTCAAAGATTTATGCACTATCGCGGGCCATACCGACCGACAAGTCCGTGTTTCTCGCTTATTGCATACCAGGGGCCCTCCCCCGGATCTATCTCCTCAAACACCACACGGACGACACAAACGCACGCCCCTCAGGAGCCACCAATTCAACTAAAAACCACATTCTCTCGGCTCTAGTGCGTTCTCCCTCTTGCGTGATCGTTTCTCTGAACATGGGTTATTGAAATAACCCCTGGCTACCATGCGCACCCCTGCTGCTGCTATCAGAACCCAACACTCGTCAGTCTTCTTGTCTGCCGAAGGGTCCCCATGCCGTTGTGAGCCGCCTTTGGAATCACACGCCCTCTCTCTCTCCCAACGATACGAAATGGAGACGCCAGCGCCAAAGATAAAAGGGTGACCACGTTCCCACTCCCGTCCATTGCAAAACTTGTGGCGTCAATCACCTCACCGGTTCCCTTCCCGTTTTTGGTCGATCTAGTCGGGGAATTTGCTGCCTTGGCCTGTCCTCTCGCCTCATCTCACCAAGACCCTACTCTTCTCTCCTCCAACAAACCCTCGCCGCAGATCCAGCTTCTACCCCATCTTCCCTCCACTTTACCCCTGCATTCAACCCGGCCTCGTCCCATTTCCATCCAGGCAGTCTTGTTCGTACGGAGTGCGCTTGCTTCGGCTGCCATTCAAGCTTCCGTCTTGTGCCTCCGCGTTGTGCCGTACAGTTTCAAGAGCCCTTATTGCGCCATCGCCCATCCACGCCCCATTGACCTCATAGGATCCCATCCCCTTGTTCTCGGCGGCAACAACACGGACAAGGATACGAGGAGAGACAACTAAACTAGTAGATCTCCGCATTAGATCTCACGGGACGCGTAGAAGCTCGGCCATCTATCTACCCGTCTTGACCGGTCTCGCTCTTCCCTCGGGCTTTGGCCATAGATTTATCAAGCCATCGCTGTCCACCTGACATCCTGACTCAGTCTTGAAACTTCATCCTCACCACAAATACTTCTCCCGGGGCCTCCCACTCTTCCTCATCACCCTCATCACCATCATCTTGTCTGAGAGACGACCCAGCAGCGTACTCAATAAGCAACCGTTCGCCAACTGTAGTCTTGGACAGACTGCAACATATTCACTGCCCCTCATAATCCAAGCACATATCCCAGGTCGACCACTGAATTCACACAATGGCGCCTGATCTGAACTCTCTGCCTCCCTCCCACGGGGAGACCTCCACGGCCCCCCATCTCTCTGCGGATGCTGAGAAGCCCAACATCCTCTTCATCATGGCTGATCAGCTGGCTGCTCCTCAGCTCAAGATGTACAACCCCAACTCCCAGATCAAGACGCCCAACCTCGACCGTCTTGCTTCCACATCTGTCCAGTTCGACTCGGCGTACTGCCCATCCCCCCTCTGCGCCCCCTCGCGTATGAGCTTGATCAGTGGCCAGCTCCCCATGAAGATCGGTGCCTATGACAACGCCGCCCAGATTGGCTCTGACGTGCCGACTTACGCCCATTACCTGCGGTCCAAGGGCTACCACACTGCTCTTGCTGGCAAGATGCACTTCATCGGCGACCAGCTCCACGGTTACGAGCAGCGTCTCACCAGTGACATCTATCCTGGTGACTTTGGCTGGGCCGTCAACTGGGACGAGCCCGACACTCGGCTGGAGTGGTACCACAACGCCAGCTCCATCCTCCAGGCGGGCCCTTGCGGTCGAAGCAACCAGCTCGACTACGACGAGGAGGTCATGTTCAGGAGCACCCAATACCTGTGGGACCACGTGCGCGAGGGCCCCAAGAAGCGCCCCTTCTGCCTGACTGTCTCGCTCACTCACCCTCACGACCCTTACACCATCACCAAGAAGTACTGGAACCTGTACGAGGACGTCGACATCAACCTGCCCGATGTCAAGATCGCCAAGGAGGACCTGGACACTCACAGCAAGCGCCTCCTCAAGGTCTGCGACCTCTGGGAGCAGAACTTCACCGACGACCAGATCAAGCGGGCCAAGCGGGCTTACTATGGTTCTGTCAGCTACGTCGATGACTGCATCGGTAAGCTGCTCGAGACCCTCGAGGATGCAGGCCTCGCCGAGAACACCATTGTCATCTTCAGCGGTGATCACGGTGACATGCTGGGCGAGCGCGGGCTCTGGTACAAGATGAGCTACTTTGAGTCCTCAGTCCGCGTCCCCATGTTGATCAACTATCCCAAGCGGTTCGCCCCTCACCGCGTTACTCAGAACGTGTCGACCCTCGATCTGCTGCCCACTATCTGTGACCTGGTCGGCACCAAGCCTGCTCCTTACCTGCCCATGGACGGCATCAGCATGCTACCTCACCTCGAGGGCCGCGAGGGCCACGACACCGTCATCGCCGAGTACACCGGTGAGGGTACCGTCCGCCCGATCATGATGATCCGACGGGGCGACTGGAAGTACATCACCTGCCCCGCCGACGAGCCTCAGCTCTACAACCTGGCGCGAGACCCCAAGGAGCTGGACAACCTGGCACGGTTCAAGAAGATCGCCCCCAAGACGGCCGAGGAGGAGGAGGCCAAGGATGCCATCCTCAAGTTCGAAGCTGAGGCTCACGCCCGGTGGGACTTTGACGCCATCACCCAGAAGGTGCTCGAGTCCCAGCGCGCCCGGCGGATCGTTTGGGACGCGCTCAAGGAGGGCGAATTCACCAGCTGGGATTTCGATCCCGTCGATGACGGCAAGAAGAAGTAAGTGGACCACCCCCCTACCATGACTCGACGCTTGGCCAAGCCACATTATCACATCACCCGCAAAGTTGAAGACGTGCTAACGGCCTTGCCGCAGGTACATCCGCTCCACCATCCCTCTCGACGACCTGGAGCGCCGAGCTCGCTTCCCGTTTGTTGACGCCAACGGGTACGAGAGCAAGGCCGTGTCCTCGGTCCGCGGTTCTTGAGGGGTATGCGTAGAGGTGCACTTTTTTGATGAGACATGACCAGGGGTGAGGATGAGATTGTTGGCTGACCAAAATTTTGTGAGAGAGATTTTTTTTTTTGTTTTCAGCGGGTTGCCATTGATTGCCATGCACAGCGTTGGGTTTACATTGAAACCATTGCGTTCTACATTCTGCGTGCATAGCAGGCTACATTGGGTTTTTTTTGTGTGTTGGATAGCTTTGGTTAAAAGCATGTTGTATTTATGACTTGATTTACACCTACAATAATGAGAATGCTCTCGAATACCTTAGGACCGAATCTCAATGGCATGTGAAGTACGGAGTAAGAGGGGGGGGATCAAGAGGAGATCCCGGATCCGCCCCCAGGTCCAGACCGGCCCGAAGCCACTCGAAATACCAGGCTTAGCACGAAATTGGCAGCTGATTATCGCGATTATCATCTTGCATCATCTCCCCAGATCGCCATGAGCGGTGAAGAAAAGCTCTGCCGCCTTCATCTCCCGGAGACAAGTCTCCCAATGGCCAGATTCGTGCTTCTCTCCTCCGAATCTCCGGAGTGTCGGCGTTTCTCGCCCGAAGACGGCCGATCGCGCGATACGCGGGCCGGTCGCTCCGGCGGCTATTTCCCCAAAAACCTGAAACCCATGCAAATAAGCAAAAAAAAAATTCCAAGGTAAAAAGAAAAGACGGCAATCGTAGAAATTGTGTGATTTTAGCATTGATGTCGTGAGATGATCCATCCATGACGTTGTGGGCAAGTCTGGGGTGAAAGTGGAGTAGGGTCCAGGCGTTCTAGCGGCTGGGTTTAGAAGCTTTCGGGGGTTTATGGAGAGGCGGGGAGGGGCGTTGGCGTAGGGGGAGGGGTTGTGCCTGGGGGTTCAGGCATACTCAAAGCAGCTGCCTCAGCTGCGTAGCTTGAGCGCAAGGTGAGCCTGCCCTTCAGCGCAGGAAGCTCCACTCGTGCCTGCTCCAGACCGAGGTGACGCGCTGTACAGGGAAGGTTTTAGAGCCCCGCGCCATCTGCAACCCTTATTCACAATCTTGGTACATTTCCATACCCATTGTCTCTTGACTTCAGCAGCTCTTACGTCGCATAACGAATACCACTGTCGCGCCAGGGTTTAGAGCCGTGATTGCTAGCAAGAAGCGGTCGACTTGCCGAGGGCAGCGCGATGGCCACCCTGAACTTGGACGATGACGAGCTTAAGGCCCTCGAGCAGACGCTGGGCAGGCTGGCCCAGCTGTCCAGCAGCATCCAGAGCTTGAAGATGGATATTATAAAGAGCAATCCTTTACCGCCTGCGTACGCCCTGTCCTTCTAGCGCGAGGAGCCATCACTGACATGCTGCAAACCCAGATCCTCCATTCAAGCATCGTTCCAGATCCTCCAGCGCAACCTCCAGACCGTCCTTGACAGCCTCAACGAGAACTCGGAGCTCTTCAGCCGCATGGCCATCCACCCCTCCACAAACTACCCGGGTCGCACCCAGGAGGGCGTCCTCACGCAGCTGCTCCGCAAGAAGTTAGAGCCCGACGTCGAGGAGCTCGTCGCCCAGGGCCGCGAGGTGGCCCGTCTCGCCACCCCCGCGGGTATCAACGACCTGCAAGATATCTGGCACGAGCTGCGGCAGTGGACGCTCGAGCGTGTGGCGACGTACGTGCGCGACGAGGCCAGCGACGTGTACACGGTCGAGGAGCGGGCGGCGGGCACGGAGAATGTGCGCACTGGCCTGCGGAGGGATCTCGAAGACGAGGACGAAGATGAGGACGAGGACGAGGAGGATGACGAGAACGGCACAGGGGCGCAGCAGAGGGTGAGGGGGGCCGAGCCCGAGACGCTGCTGTGGTTCGGGGCGAAGGCGGATTTTGAGGTGCCGCGGAACGTCGAGTATGAGCGCAAGAGGGACGTCTTCAAGGGGCTTCAGGGCGTCAGCATCCAGACGAGTGAGCAGACGCAGCAGGTGCAGCAGATGCAGGGCTACCCTCCGTCGTAGGGTGCACCGAGCGGGATCCCGGCGTTCGCGACTTTATAAGGAGCCGCTGCCGCTTTTGGGCAGAGGTTTTCCCTACGGTTTGGGCAAGGCGTCACTGGGGAGATGCGAGCTATTCCGACTACTTTGTCCCAGGAGAATACCCAGCTGGTGATTTTCGGTTCAGGCTTTGGAGGTAAGCTGACTGTTACGGAGGTGCCGGTAAGAGACACATCTCGGCGCTATCCTCTTCGAATGAGCACTGCGTGCTGGAGTTTTGGGGTTATGGTCAGGGCGGCTAGACTATATCTATTGATTGATGATGCAGGGCGCCAAAAGCAGGCAATAGAGCATTGATTTTCTTGTCATGCGGCGTCATGCGAGCAGCCGTGGGAGAGATCACAGATGAAAAATCGCGGATCGAGATATATCCATCAAAGGCATGGAATTCAACATTATCCTTCAACCTTGAGCACGACGATCAGTTCCCATCGCGGGGATACGTGGCGATTGACCTTGGGAGCTTTCCCCGTCGCCAAGTTTCGATAAGCTGATCTCACCCTTTAGCTGACTCGCTCCCCGCGTCCTCCCAGTGACCCCTCAGCCAGTGTCGTCACTCAAACGTCCATGGCGCAGAGGCTAAACCATGCCACGCCGTCCATTGACCACTGACTGCGTCGCGCTTCCCCGCGTTTTTTTTACAGCACATTGGCCTGGTTTCTGCTCACGGGACTGGGGGGTGGAGGAAAATACTGCGACGGGCTGATGTCTGTCGGTGGTGGGAGGATGCGTTGGTGTTTTTAGCAGCGCCGAGCTTGGAGGGGGATGACGACAATACTTACTTTGGATGGGCATGGGCATGTGAGAAGTAAGCTTTTGGTCGACGGTGGTGTTTTTCCTTCTCCTCATTCATTGCTGCTCCTGTAATCCAGCAGGCCGAAACATGATGGAGGTTCAATCGCGTCGTGGCAGCATCAGGGATGCCTACAGCGGCTTATACGGAGCTCCAGAGACGGGCTATGCGACGACAGACGTCACGGCAGGGCACCACAGCAGCAAGATTTCCTTGCTCTCGCTGCCGCTTGAGATCCGGCTCCTCATCTACCACTGGCTTCACCTCCTGAGCCCCGTCCGACACGCCCAGCTCGCGCCCTGGTATCCCACCCCGGTGCACTGCCAGTACATCCTTCGCCGCCTCCTCATCCCCGACGCCGAGTCCGACGCGGACGCAGCCTTATACCCCGACGACGATGCGGAATCACCAGAGTCGACGGCGGACCTGCTCTCCCCGTACCGCCCGCTGTCGGGCCTCCCGACGAACCTTCTCCGCGCAAACTCGCAGATCTACCACGAGGCGCGCCTCCTGCCCTTTACACAGAACGAGTTCGTCTTTGTGAACTGGTTCGCCTCCGGGTTATGGGCCGCCCGCGCATTCACCCGCGCCCTCGCACCCTGGCAGCGCTCGGCGCTTCGCTTCGTCCGCCTCGAGGTCCTCGCGCGGGACGTGGTGGTCGGCGGGGCGGGCAGGGAAGAGTGGCGCGCGCTGTGCGGCGAGTGGGCGGCGGGGGTGCGCGGCCTGCGGATGAAGATGGTCCTCGGGGTGAGCACGGCGACGGTGGCGGGGCCCGCAGCGGCGGCGGCGTCGGCCGGAGGGGTGGGGCCGCGGGCGGAGGCGGCGCGGCGGTGGGTCGGCGAGGGATTGGGGCTGATGGCGCGGCTGGAGAGGGTGGAGATGGAGGTGGTGGCGAGGGAGATGGGGGACGGGGACAAGGTGAGGTGGTGCGAGAGGCTGGAGGGGGAGCTGAGGGCTGGAGGCTTGGAGAGGGTGCAGGTTGTGTGCACGGAGAAGGTGCAGGAGAAGATGGAGTGGATCAAGGGGGATGTTGGGTGGAAGAATCAGGATCGGTGATTCTGGCTTGGGATAGGGATGGTGTATACAAGGATGGAGTTGATGTTGGCTGGAGGAGTTGGTTGATGTTGGCTGGTATGGAGGAGTTGGTTTGATGTTGATTGAGATTGGCTGTAAAGTACAAGGTGTTATACCATGACACTAATATAAAACAATGGTAATCTAACAGGTTGACCCGGCTGACAGACCAATGCTCCGACCACGGGTCGAAATCGAAGTGTTGGTCCAGCAAGTTATCCTCGTCCTCACAGCCAAAAAAAAAAAATATGCCGCCTCAAAGAATTCAAGCTCCGTGTCCGGACCGCAACTGGCCGTCTCAACCCGTGTCCGGGGATGGTCAGCGAAATCCTGTGGAGGATGATTCTTGTGTGTGTAATTTCACTTACATCAACCGGATAAGCCCAATCCCGTGGATTATGAGGATCTGCTCTCCAGCGTAACGTCCGGTCATCGGAAGTCGCTCTTGAAACTCGGGGCCTCCGACTATCCGGAGAACGCGGTGAAACCCACGTTCACGGTCGTTACGGCATAATAATCGTCGATATTACTGGGTTAAAAGAGGAGGCTAGAGTCGAATAGAGCAAGGGCAGAGAGTAATTGACCGTAAGATGCATGTGACTTCGCGCAACTCTCGCCCGCCCCGTCGGCATGAGTCACGTCACACGTCAGTCACGGTAACGTGCAGACTTGCAAGGGCAGAGCGATAACGCTTTCTTTCTCACCGTGACTGACATTTCCAAACCCCTCTATTGTATTTGGCCTATATTAAATACTCGTTCAATTTTTCTGCCTGATTTTCCAGCATCTTGCCTCAGCTGAAGATTACATTAGCGACAACCCGCTTTCAACGTCATCCGCCAATACCCCACCTCTACTGGGATTCACTGAATTGAACCCCCAAACGCGCCTCTTTGATCAACTGCCCATCTGCCCATCATGGAAGCCCGATGCCAATGCGGATCCGTCTCGTTCAAGACGCCTCTGCCTCAGCCCCTCGCGCTGTACATATGCCACTGCTCCGAGTGCCGGCGACAGACGAGCTCGGCCTTTGGCACGTCTGCCATCTTTCCTCGCTTCAGCCTGCCTGACACGGACCTGCTGAGCTGCTACAGGTAGGAAGATTGTCTATACGGGGATTTGCTCAGACTGACTCGGTGTGTTTGGTAGTCGGCCTACAGCATCAGGACACCAACTTTACTGGTAGGTTGAAGGAAGACCAACTTTTAATCCAGGTTCTAACAGTACGCAGCTACTTTTGCAAAAACTGCGGAACCCGTCTCCTCCACTCAACGCCCGTACGTAACCCCTCTCACTGTTGAGCTCATTGACACTCACATCCACAGAGCAAAAACGTCGTCTCGGTCAAGGGCGGCTGCCTCGAGGGCCTCGACTGGAAGCGCGCAATCCACATCTGGACAAAGACCGCCATGGTGCCCATCCCCGAGGGCTCCGAGACCCACTCGGAGGAGTCCGGCTTCACCGACTACGGGTCCACGCAGGAGGAGCTGGACCAGCCGGGGGAGCTGACGGGGAGCGGCGGGTGTCACGAGCCGGAGGCTGTGTCAGGGGCCTGCGAGCTGAGCGGGTGAGTTGAGCTTTCTGATTTGAGACTAGGCGTTTGTTGGAGATACCTGGCTGGCTATGTGGTGAGTGTTCTAGAGTTGATGTATCTTGTGATTGGAGTGAAGTGGTTGAGATCGGCAGAGTAAAAAGGTCTGGACACCAGGCGCAGCATATACATAGTTGGTTATATGGAAATCTATCATGTCATCATACCAAATCTCCCTTCTCAAACCAACCCATCAGCACTTCCCCTCTCGTTCTGTGCCTGAACCCCATTTCTGTCCTCACCCCCCGGCTTGCTCACATCCGAGTGCTTCTCTGGATCAAACACATACATGGGAAACTCGAGCAGGACCGTCCGCTTGAGAAACACGGGCACCCTCTCGTACAGCTGCGGCGGCAAGGGGATCAGGATGCTGGTCTGGTCGAGCCAGCGCTTGTAGCCCTCCCAGTTGTTGCCCTTCTCGTAGCGCGCCTTGGCCTTGGGCCTCTCCGAGAGGGGCAGGCCGGAGACGAACATGAGGAGGGCGGTGAGGAAGACGGGGCCGAGGATGGACGCGTAGAGGGCCTTGTAGGCCTGGCCGCCGACGTAGCCGTCCGCCGAGGAGGAGACGACAATCATGTATATGGCTATACCGAGATTAGCGGGGGGTTAGACCAAGACAAGAGATTAGACTTGCCGAACTGCATGATAATCTCGCCAAAGTAGTTGGGGTGCCTCGAAAACGCAAAGAAGCCCTTGTCGCAGACATCCTCGCCGTCGTGCGTGCTCCTAAACCTGTACTTCTGCACATCGCTCACGCTCTCCATCACGAAGCCCACCGTCCACAGCACCACGCCCGCAACGTCCCTCCCCGTGCCGAAGCCGTGCTGTCGGTACCGCGTCACGTTGGGCGAGTTGACCAGCGTGACGGGCAGCGAGACGGTCCAGACCCAGAGCATCTGGAAGACCCAGAAGCCGAGAAAGGGGAGGAACCTGTCGCGCTTGTCGTCGAAGCGGTCGTCGCGGCCGGTCTTGAGGATGCGGAAGAGAAGGAAGCCCGAGAGGCGGAGGGCCCAGGCGATGAGGAGCAGGGAGGGGACGACCTGCCGGGCGTGGTGGTGGCCGCTGAGGGAGAGGGTGAAGATGGAGAGGAGGGCAAAGTTGGTTCCTCCGGCGAAGTCTGGGGGTCAGTGAGAGACTGTTGAGAAATACGGTGAGATGTGAAAATTACCTGTGAGTTTGTCGAATTTGAGGGTAAAGGCGATGGCGAAGAAGAAGAGCTGGTAGGCGACGGTGATGATGGCGGTGATGCCGAGGTAGTAGTCGTCGAGGACGTGGACGGCCATTGTCTGGTTGACCAGATATGATCAGCTCAACAGATGTGCAATGAAGACGTTATTTGAATTGAGTCGCCCTCGCATCAATCAAAAATGCATGTCAAAAGTCATCACATAGACGATTAGGGTGGAGGCTGGCTGTGTAAGTGATTAGATGACGTTATTGAAGTCATATCGTCATCGAGAATTGGGATACACCTCGGGGTTGGATGTATCTCCCCGCATAAGTTTAGCGTCGAGATACTTTCACCTCGCGATAGCCAAACCCACCGCTAATCAACGATCGAGTCCTGATCTTCGCCGGGATAGCAACGTGGTTTGGTCTTTTCCCGTGACCAAGGATCGTCAAACAGGCTCAGCCCCATTTTACGACATCCGTATATCCTGACTTATTTCCTTGTGTCTTTCAAGAGCCGAGAACAAGTGCCTTGAGATAATCAGCAATTGGTAAGATTGTCACACAATAAAGGAAAAGCGGGGATTTCGAAACTCGGGACGAACAAGGGGTGCTTCATCAACGTCTCGCCATTGATGGAGAATTTTCCAGACGGCCCTCGAGACCCCTGCACAGAGCGGAAGACTTGCCGAGATCTCCTCTGTCGCCAAGGGTTTTTCAAGACAAGTCCCCAATCTCGCTATGCGTTCCTGCAGAAGCGCCCAGAATCAAAGGCATGATATGCATCTGTCACTTGGGCAAAGCGCCTACAGAAACTTGAGACTGCCGTCACTCTGTTTGATTGTTGTCGCTGGATGGAGGGTCGCATTACTCTGGCCCTTCCCCCTTTGTTGGCACAGGGAGGGTGTCATGCACAAAAGACGGGACGAAGATGTGGAGCTAGGCTGAACTTTCGACTGTCAGGTCAGTAACTCTCAACTCCAGCAGTAGACAGTTGCTCATTATTCTATAAACTACAAACACGAAAGTAGAAATCTAAATTCAATGACTTCACAATTGAAAATCCACATCTTTTACAAGAAAATCCTCTCCTTGTCAACACCCCCGTCAGATCACACCATCACCGAGTCCACCGCTTCACCTGTCACGATAGCGTCTCAGGAACCCCCTACGCCGCCCCATAACCCCTGAACCCTAGCATGTGGCGCCAACGATTAGCTGCCCAGCTAACCTCAACCCGTGGCAGCCTCCGTTTGAGGCTCAGTCGCAAACTCCAGATCCAGAATGCTTCCCCGTCTTGGCCTGGCCCTGTAGGCAGCCCCCAGGGCTCATGCCGCAGTCAGAGAAAATCTGCCAGGTATGAGACGCGGTAGGGAACAAGTGCCTTGAAATCGTCCCATTTTCCCTACCGACTCTCTCTCTCCCCCCCTTCTCTTCTACCGTTAAAGTCGTGTTCTGCTTGTTTTTTTAACCTCTCGCGTGTGTTTCTCGTCGCTCCCTTCAAATCGATCGTGTCCGTATCGCCGGGCTTTTCTCGCTGGCGGCACTTGCGCCCTTCGCCAATCTTTCCGCGTCGCCTTTTTTTTCCCTTCTTGTCTGCCCCGGGCAACCGTTTCAACAGTATTAGCTTTTGGCCTCGGTGCCGGGTGTTCGCCATTTGTCTTTTAATCTTATTGCCTCGAAGCCTGCCAAACGATCTCAACCAACAACCTCCGTCGACCTCGTATCGACGTTCACTCGTTTCCACCACCACCACCACCACCAACGGCTGGACTGTTGTGCCCATTCATTTTCACCACGCGAGCGTTTGCGACTTTCGACCTTGGTTTGTGAAAATCCGGTTTTTTTTTTTTTAAAGGAACGAATCTGGAAGCCATGAGGTTGGTGGCTTGGGGTCTATGGCTTGCCTCTGTCCACCTCGCGCAGGTGGGTTGGTTCCCGACTTATACCCTGACCCAGATCAGCAATTAATTCTTTTTCTTTTAATGCTATTAGGCCGCTGGAAGTGGAAGGCATGGACATAGGAATTCGAGAAAGAGACAAGCGGCAGGGGAGGCCCCAGGGTTTGAAGGGTGTGTTTTTCGACTCCGAGAGCCATCATCTTGGTGGGCTGCAAATAACACCGACTTTCCAGGCTTCGACTATCCTACATCACCGAGACGACGACGCAGATGATGACCGAGACTACGACCGTCATGCAGACGATCCAGAACGAGGCCACCGGCGCTGCCGAGACTGTGACTGTTACCGTCACTCAGGCTGCTGCGGAGGCACCAGTGAGTTTCCATCGCAGCCTCATTGTGCTCTGGTATTGACGAACCATGCAGCCACCCATCACGGTGACGGTGACTGTTACCGAGACCGTAAGTTTCTTCGTTCAGATATCCCCGGCCGTTCTGACTGTGAGCAGGTCCCTCAGCTTGTCACCATCGTCGACGTTTCGCCCGTCACCATCGTTGAAAACATCCCCATCACGGTCGTCGATGTGGTCACGCATCCCGTGAGTTCTCCTTGAATGCATCATCCATGCATTGCTGACTCCCCCAGGTCCCGCAGGAGCCTGTGACCATAACGGTTGCTGGAGCAGCTCCGGTAAGTCGTCTGCTGCGCCCACAGTTTCCCCCAACGCTGACCAGGTGAAAGCCGCCCGTGACTCTCATCGAGACCGTCGAGGTACCAGCGGCCGCATCCGACGTCGCTGAAGTTCAGCAGCCTGAAGGCCCACTACCTGAGGGCCCAGGCGTGACCACCATCCCGATCGCCGAGAGCGCCCTGCCAACCACAACCTTCGGTTACGATCCCCTGGCCGATCCCCAGCTGATAGATTCAACCACGCTGGCTGCCGCGCCCCCAGCGGACACTTCCGACGCCAGCTCAGCCGCTCCGAACGAGCCTGCTCCGACTGAAGAGACCTCCGCCGCTCCCGCTCCCGCCCCCACCGAGGAGACCTCCGCTGCTTCGAACGAACCCGCCCAGACTGAGGAAACTTCTGCTGCTTCAAGCGCGCCCGCTCAGACCGAGGAGACTTCCGATGCTTCCAATGCGTCCATCCAGACCGAGGACACCTCTACCGCCTCCTCGACTGTCCCCGCTGCCGAAAGCAGCCAGACCTCGCAGTCTTCAGACGACGCATCAGCGACTCAGACCGAGGAGGAGACTACTACTACTTCGGACGCGGCCGTTCAAACTGAGGAAACTTCCACGTCCTCCTCAACCGTTCCCACCATGGATAGTAACCTCACCCTGAGACCTTCAGCCGCCGACCCGTCCGCCCAACCCACCGATCTCGCCAACTCTCTCGACCTGGGCGGCCTCGGTCCCGACGCAACAGCAGATGTCGAGTCGGCCGTCCTGGCCGGGCCAGACCCGACTGGGGCCCCCGACGCAGAAGCGCCGTCGTCTCAGGCGCGGATCCCGATCAACATCTCGAGCTTGACCCTGAGCAGCGTGCTCAACCTTGGTAATCTAGCGGGAGAGCCTGCGGTGCTGAAGGCCCGGGCAACGGGTACTCCGTGAGAGTCGTCTGGTGTGTGAGGCGGTAGGGGAGGAATCGCTAGTCGATGAGATGGGGGTTCGCTTTTCTCTCAAGATACTTTTTCACAGGGCTGTTGTCCGTAAAATTTATTCTGCCCTGATGGTAGTTGCAAGCGAGTCTCATGAGTGTTTTTGTCGCACCGTGCCTCTTTCGTCTATGGGTATCATGCCGTACTCTTGTGACCATGTCCACCTGTGAACGCCCAAATCCAAGTCAACTTTTTTTCCTCATTTCTTCTCCGGTCCTGTTCCTCTCGAGGCGAGCTTCATCTTCTTGGCCTGACGCTTGCTCGGCTGCTGGGTGTCCTCATCGCCGCCTTTTCGCTTCTGGTTTCCTTTACTCTTGTTCTTCTTGCCAGCACCATCCGATGGATTCTTCTGCCCCTCTTCGGTAGCTCCCTGCTCCCCGTCTCGCTTCGCAACCTGGACGACGTCGATGACTCCCCGAAATCCGCTTCTCTTGATGCCTTCATTCACCACGACCGAACGCGGTATCGCGCCGAGACCTTGCATCCCCTTCTCGCTGCTCAGCCCCCACACGTTGAGCAGGTTGACCACGTCTGCCGGGGCGCGGAGAGACAGCGCATCCCTAGCTTCGCTGCTTACGATGATGCCCCGCCCCCGGGTCGCTCTGACCAGGCTCGTGACGTTGCTGATGAAGTTTGACCGCCCGCGGGCGTCGGCCGCGAGGGCCTGGCTGTAGCATATCTCGAAGCGGACGCCGCGCGTGACAGCGGCCATGCAGGGCTTCGGGCGGAAGTGGAACTGAAAGTGCTGCGTAAAGTCCATCGATATCAGGGGCACATCGAGCGTGAGGCAGGCATTCTGGAAGGCCTTGTCGGTGAGGGGGCGGATTGCGAGGATGTCGTACGCGGCGATGAGGGACGGGAGGCGGTAGTTTGAGGCGGCTGGGTCTGCGAGGGGGAGCGTCGCGCGGTGGAGGACGTTTGGGAGCTTGGAGGAAGATGTGATGTTGGGGAAGGGCGCGGCTGGATTGGCGGGGAAGGGCAGCGTGAGGGTGTGATTGAGCGCGACGGTAGCGTAGCCGAGGGATGATAAGAGGGTGAGGAGCTGCAGGAGCTGGTCCTCGGTCGTGGAGGGTGACCAGGAAATGTTGAGGTCGTAGAGCATGGCGGCGATTTGACGGAGGTTTGCGCTATGGGGAAAGAGCTCGAGGATCCAGCATCGTAGCCTCTAGGATGAAGTGTTCAGGTATTCCCAATGCTAATTGCAATTCGGAGTCGAGGTGAAGGCTGCTCTGTGCTGCCTCGACGGTGGTTGGCGTTGTTCACGCGCGCCGGTGTGAGATGTGCGATGTCAAGTTTAGCTTTTTTTTTCCGTCGAGGTCCCCATGACGCACGCTGCCTGCCACATTTTAGTGGTGGTTCGCTGGCCTGGCCTCAGGAGAAGCTGTGGTCCGTGCTATGAACGTGTCCGCTAACTGCGGCAGGTGCGGCCGTCGTCATCACCTTACAACTTCCATCACCCAACCAAACCTCTCCAGCTCAGGCTGCCTCCCGTCGTATCAGGTACTTTACCCAAGTTTATGTACCGAGCTTGGATCGCATCAAATCCAAGCAGTACCTATCTTTCTCCATCCTATTCCTCTACTGGCCCGGCTGCCCAACACTATTGTCGCAAATTCCCTAATACCTGATCGCATTTGCCAACGACAGAAAAGTCCCGTGCTCGAATTCGAGACTAGAGCCCGTGCTAGACGTCGCCAAGACCTGCGCCGCTCCGGAGTGACGACGACACGCGCCTCATCTGCAACTCTCGTCCCCCACGAAAACCTCGTCCCGAAACAACCTCATCTCTGTCGCTGCATACTTGCCTCTCGGTCACCTCCAAACGTATCGCATCGCATCCGTCTCTACTAAAACCACATCATGTTCTTCTTCTTTGTGTGCGGCGAGCACACCTTCCGCAAGGAAGTCTCGGGCTATGAGGGCATGGTCTGCCAATGCCACCACTGCGGAAACATGGCCGCCCATGTCATCAAGAGCAACCCGTGGTTTACATTCTGCTGGATCGTACGTCGCTCTCTGTCCGCCGTTCCCTTCTGTCCTCTTGCTAACATGCGGCCTTCCCACCGCAGCCTGTCGTTCCTCTGTCCTTCTCCGGCTACACCGATGTCGCATGTCGCATCTGCAACTTCCACCAACCGCTCCAGAACCGCCCCGACGTGGTAGCCATGGCCAACGGCGGAGGGCCCCGACCACCTCAGGGCCAGCAATTCAGCCCGCCACAGGGTCCACCTCAGGGACAGCAACCCATGCGATATGGTTAGGATGGACGGATTTGTTCCTGAGTAGTCATTCGACTGCTGCGTCGCTATTCAGCATGGCGCAACAAGCCTGTATGGGTCTATGTATACCCCGGTTGTCACCGATGTCAGCTCTTTGGGTTTGGATAATGTTTGGGTAGGCATCATAGCCTGGCGTTGGGGCGATGTATTGTGGTTCGAAGCAATGGGGCGTAGGCGACAATCCGTGCAGTTCAGGTTTCGGTGAAGAGCGGCGCTGTGTTGTGAATGCCCAGGCTCATAACTGTGAGGTCTCTGTTCAATATGCCGCAGTTCTTCCCTCTCTGGCCTCCCATGGCTGTGAAGATATAACATCCGAAACCGGGCTTGCAAGACAAATAGCTTCGGAGTTTGTACTCTATGTAGTATTAAGATCAGCCCGGCGGCATTGAACCAGTTGATGCGTACCTTCTGCGACCGAAGGCATGGGCTTCCTTGGTCCAACCATGGAGAGGGGTTTCTTGGGCTACTTCTCGGTCGTCCTGCGACATGGCTTTACGAAGACATTTAGCTAACATTGCTATTATAATGATTAGGCCATGTTCTCATAACTTTATAGTCCCTGATCTAAAAGACAAGCTAAGGATTTACAATGCCTTACGGTATTATCTATGATACATTAGATCACCTATTGATGAGGGGTAGGATATTCTAAAGATACGTAGAGTCGAGCTTAACGCCCAGGGATATGTTTGTTGCCTGCGGGCGTGACCATGGCCCATATCTTCGTAAGGAGAGCATTGGATGCGTTACTGACTCGCACAGGCCCTCATCTCGGGGCCTCAGACCGGAACTCTTCACGGGGTCAATAAGAGCCGCCAGCGGGGCCCAGACCGGATGCAGATGTGATCTTTTTAAGACCGGCCCTGGAACACACGAGACCTTCCGTTTGTGTCGTAGAAGAAATTGGCTTTGCTCCGTGCGACATGTCTCCGGATGGCGAGTTCGCCCCTCGATATACCCCTTTACGTGGTTTCCGGTAAGCATAGATAAAGACGATTTGGGGATCTGGATTTCAGACACTTGGTTTTCGAGGACAACACGGAACTGCCCTCGGTCATCGGACAAATGGAGGAACTGGCGACGACCTTCTCTATTTGCGCGGATGACCACAAAACCGCCTCGGAGACTTTCGAACAGCACTTCGAATTCCTCTGGAAGTGCTACTTCCCGAGAGTCGCGTGGGCGCCCATATCCTTGTCGGGCCGAAAAACAAAACTGCATGTCGGAAGTGGAATCACTGGGATTCTCCAGTGCAATTTATTCTCTGCGACAACTTCAGCGTAGCAGGAAATGAATTAGCTGTGTTGTTGCCTGCGAGCGGGACCCTTCTTCTGGGACCGCACACCAGAGATCAGTTTGACAGAAAACTTAGCACACCCTTATTGGAAGCCTCACCATGCGGCATTCCCTCAGTCTCAGTTATTCCTCTGCACCCCTCAGCCGGGATATGAGAAGCCTTGTAATAAGGGCGTCAAATGTATGGGAGCAGCCTGTCGCTAAAGGAGGGAAATACTCATCCTATGCTCTTCAAAGCCTTAGGAATTTTATCCTCGGTCACGGCGCCTCTTGGAACTCGGCAGGTGGGCGAGTCACACATTCTTGGGCACGATACTGCCTACAAACGATGTCCCTTCTCGGATAAAGATGACCGCTGAGTGGGATGAAGCTTACCACGCAGTAGACTACATATTTGCCAGTGCCATCATAGGGCAAACGACATCGTTCGCCTCGAGGGGAGGTGGTCATACGCCTTGGGACCCGTGGCCGCATTTAGCTGGCACGTAATGGTAGCAGTTGTAGCAGTAAGAGGACTATGGGGCATATGTGTCACAACGCACGCTGGGGAACTCGGACAAGGTCACCTCCAATACGATCGGCAGTGCCAACCAGGTTATGCATGGGTGCTCTTGCCCCGGTGTGTAGTAAAAGCGGGAGCGGCCCGCCTAGGGCTGTGCGGGACATGCCGCGAGGGACCCGAGGAAGGAAAAGACGGAAGGAGTGGTGTTTTCAGTGGCGACGGTCTCGAGACAGGCATAGGAGAATAAATGGAAGAGAGCTATAGGTTAAGAACATGGCTGAGTATGAGCTCAGCCCTTGCCGAGACGAACAGAATACTTTGTCAGGTATCCGGTTCCAGGGCTTGCACCACTATCACTCCTTTGCCGAACTCATAACTTTAGTGGCCACTAATTCACGTCAGCATAGAAAGGAATGCAACGATGGAAAGAAGAGAGTGAAGAGGAGGACTACGATCTCTCAAAGGTCCAAGATGATATGCTCTCAGCCATATATATATCAGCATATTACGTATATAATATATCAAATCAGAAGTCACTTTGGCCGAGTGGTTAAGGCGATGCCCTGCTATCAACAGTAGCCTAGGCATTGTGTTCGCACGCGTAGGTTCGAATCCTGCAGGTGACGTTATTCTTTTTGATTTTTTATTCCTTTTGCTAATTTTTCAATCATTTTGTTGTGATGATATTGTCTCATCCCATTTGGTGATGTTTTGGTCCAGCAAAGCTGTCGCGACTGCCTTTGCTGCGTTGGTGCCCCACTGCGGGCCGGCCCGGGGCTCACGAAAGTACCAGTGGGTCCCACAAAAATGGGTACCTCCAGACCTCAAACGCAGAACTCGCCCATCAGCGGCGATGCTGTCCCCATTGTTGGAATTGCTTTGATACAAAGGAACATAGCAATGCTCACCTCAGAACACAGGCTTAGCGCCTCAAAGACGTGGGCCACAGTGGCGACCCAAAGCTTCCTTGTACCAGGCAACCGCATATATTTCCATTTCCCGGCTACACTCCGTCTAGCAGAACGCGCACGCATGTCTATTTCATCTATCTTCAAATCATGCCAAGACGAACTTTCAAGCCAGATTGATGGTCGCTCGGCTCTGCTGAGTCCCAGAGAGAATGTCAACCAGTTCATCCGAGAACTCGGTTTTGATAAGCACCTCCACACTTGACATTTAATGAGATTCGATCTTTTACACAAGACGGAGGCGCACAATTCTAGATCCAACCGATGGAAATGTTGATGCGGGAAAGCGCCCCTGTTAGGTCGGGAGGGCGAAGACTATGCATGCTGGCGATCTTGCTATCAGACGTAAAGTTAGATGAGAATTATATAAAAACTTTTAAAGGCTTAGAGTACATTCTAGGATGTTTTGTTTATCTTTAGGTGATAGTTTATATAATTCTTTATTAATAGAGACGAAGTGTTAGGATTTTACAATAGGTCATTTTGTCTTTAAACCTCCTAAAAGCACTTTAATCTCAGTATATGAGAGATGTATCCCAGGCATATATAGGGCTTCCGGGATACATCAATGCCTTGAGTATCCCTTAACCACGATATCCCTCATTTCAATGCACAGTCAGGGGTGGGCGGGATCACATCTCCATCCGGTCCTGGGCCCATTGCCCCCGTTCTCTTCGGTCTGCGCGCCGGGCTTATAACCTGAACTCCAATAATGGCCACACGAAGGGTCCCGGTCTGAGGCCTCGAGATAAGGGCCTGCCCGAGTTAGTGAAGTAGCAAGAAGCCAAAGGATATTCTACTTAAACGGACTTGGGCGAGGGTAACGCCCGCGGTTGGTGATAGACTGGCCTTTTTCATCAACGTATCTCTAGTAGGCGCTCGTCGTCTCTACCCATGTGCGAGAGGAGTAAGGAACGAGAAACGCAACCCAACACGACAGGCAGTCCCTATTACTAGGCTAGACCAGCACATCAAGGACTGCGCTTGTCAGTGCTGTGACGTTCTCACTTAATGCCCCTCAATCTTGAGTATCTTTTCGTGACGCAACAGCACGCCCTGCACACAGAAAGATTACGACGCCTTGTGCCACCCAACGAGGAACTATATGGTGCTTCATCAATCTCGCTCTAGGGTTTACTCGACCGAGACTCTATGGTGATACTTCACAGCACAGCTCTCAGTTCTCCAGACGCAGTGGCCGAGTGGTTAAGGCGATGCCCTGCTATAAGTCACGATGTGATTCTAGTATAGGCATTGTGTTCGCACGCGCAGGTTCGAATCCTGTCTGCGTCGTATGAATCTTTTTGTAAATTGCACATTCCTGCTTCACTCCTGGACGTTTCGTTCACCTTTTTGGCCCAGTGAATTCAGAGGAAATTCGTGAAGCGGGAGGATTGGCCTGCCTTGTGCAGGTGATTTTCCAGCGCTGAGTCAGTCCGCAATGCCATCGTGTGTGATCCTTTTGTCTCAGTCCGGGACTCCTTCCATTTCTTGAATGAATATCGGAACCAGTGTGGGTCCATGCGGACCCGGAGATTCGGCCCCACCTGAATGTCTTCCGGATCGCCGGAAGCCCGGAAACCCAGCCGAGCGGTCTGACAACAGAACCACAATACAACCAGGGGTTAAAAAAACGACAAAAAGAGAAATCGTCGACTGTAGGATTCGAACCTACGCGTGCGAACACAATGCCTAGGCTATTTGCTAATAGCAGGGCATCGCCTTAACCACTCGGCCAAATCGACTTGATTGGTTGAATGCTGCGTCGTCTAAGACATTCCTAGTAGGGAAGGCGGTTCTCGGGGCGAACGCGATGCATCTGCGTGGTGTATTCAAGTCTTCAAGGGCTGTCTTGAGTTGCACCTTTAAAACAGAAATAGTATCATGGAGTAATTCTTCCCCATCGTCTGAAGCTCCACTGGTCCCCTTACAGTTGACTTCTAGTCTCTGATAGTCTGCGAATAGCTTCAACGCCACCGCTAAACCGTCAGGTCTCAACGGGTACCCAGGGTGCCTATAGGCTATTAGAAACTGGGAGCCGTTCCGTAGAGTAAAATGGAAACGCATTGAAGAGGGAAGATCACGTCCTCGTGGGGATCCTCTTTTCCCGCTGAGTTCAGCCGTCATGAAGCACTTCAGGGCGGTTGCAGCTCTCGTGGTATTTGGTCACGGCACTTAACTACCACCCGCGTCTAGTGTCGCTCGCCTGGCCCATTGCAATTCCTACCTCTGCTCCACCGAAACCCAAGATGCATAGTACGCTTTCCAGCTCGGGCACTGATATCCTTAAGAGTAGCTAAACAGACCTGCAGCACCGTCTACGTCACCCGCACGACGCCCTCCACCTTCACCGAGGACAACAGCTCCCCTGCCACCTCAGCGCCTCCCGCGAAGCGCGCCGAGAACGCAGACGCCCCTGGGATCCTTCGCCGAGATACCTCGACCAAGACCATCCCAGCGTGGGCGATCAGCTGCAACGGGGCCTCGGCCTACAAGAGGGCATGCTCGTGCGCCGGCGTCGGTCTACACCGCGGATGTCGCGACCGCCCATCACACCATCAAGAAAAAAAGCCCTGCGCTCACGCTGTGGGGACCCGTGATGGTCCCCATCGGCGTCTCCTAGACATCGTCGTGGCCGTACTACGAGATTGAGCTACTTCCACCAGCCAGGAACGCCTCAGGTTGCCTACCTCTGAGCCGGAAGAGAGTTGCTTCGTCAATCCTGAAGACTCGAGTGCCGAGTTTGTAAGGTTTCAAGCTGACGAGGAAAAACATCTCTTGCTGACTCTTGATAGCATCTTCTCGACCAAAACATCCGTCATCTTTTCAACCGAAATGGAAGGCCTGGCCATCCGGAGCCGCCGACTTTCCAAGCCGAGGCCGATTCCATGGCCGCAGCCCCTTTTAATCCGCCGCTCTACAGGTTCGAGAAGCCGTCAAATGGACCCGATGAGTAGGAATAAGTAGCTCGCCCCTTATTTATAATCCTGTATCTGATGCAGCCGAACTTAGACTCTATGACATCGTGCTCACAGGGGGCACCACCAAGCTCTACATCGCCAAAAAAAAAAGGCCGACTCATCGGGAGTGGTCTTTATAGAATCGTTAACTTGGGGCAGAGTAGCAGACGACCTCGTCACCACCATCTGCAAAGGTTACATGACAGCCCGCCACGCTGGCGTCGCCTACATCTGGAGAGCCTGTATGGCGTACAAGCTGAGCCCTCTCAATGTGGGAGACCCAGAGACCACCCGAGCAAGGACTTTGCCCTCAAGGCCAAGCTTGAGATCCGCATCCAGTTCTCGAGTGATTTGTTCCTCAATTTTACGAATTTCACCTCTTCGCCGCTTAACCTTAGCAAGTTGGTTCACTCCAATACATACTGTATGGTAATTCCTACCCAGTTTGTATACCTAGCATGTATACTATCTAAGCCACATCTAAAGAATTATAGAAATTCTCCATAATTCCTTAATAATTATGATACTATGATATCATAATCTTCCTCTGAATACTGGGAACGAGCCAGGCTTGGTCGCTTAGAGGGAGTTGCGCGGGCCGAGATTTCTAGAGCTCCGGCGAAGAGTTATCTCCTCGCGGGTGTTCTCGGTGGCATTGCCGACCTGCCGGGCCATCTCTTCTCTGAGGAGTCGCTATTACATAGGTCAGTAACGATGTACTACTGGCTATTTAGTATCTATAAGGAGCTACTTAGTTTGTTTTCCTTGAATTTTCCTGGCCAGTTTCTTTTTTACTTTATAATAAGGCAGTGCAGAGAGGTCACCACTGCTGGCAGAATAAACAGGAGTTAGATTGTACGTAGTCCGAGATAGACTTGGACTTTATTTGCGCAAAAACATGACTCTGTATTCTCTGTGTCTGTAAGCATACAACATGGGTATCCTATCCTACGGCAGCCGTAACTAATCATCACATTATCCAACTCTGGTCGCATAACCTCAAGCCCCAGACGGACCTGCATAATCCCCCTTGCTCATCTTCAGACTCTCCTCCATCGCTTGCCTCAGGTCCTCATCCTCCTGTTCGTTCTCCTCGACCTCCTTGTCTTTCCCCTTGGCCATCTTCTGCCGGTACTCCTCTTCTGCCAAGCTCTGCTTCTTGACGTACTCCATCACGATCTCCTCCTCAGTCCGCTGGCTCATCTCCTGCTCCATCGCCTCCTTTGAGGCATCTATCGCCCGCTGAAGCTCGTCGTCGTCGCCGTCGCCGTCTCGCGGTGGGAGCGGTGGCGCGTTTTTGGAAGCTTCAATGGCACGCTGAAGCTCTGCGTCATTGTCTTCTTCGTTGGCCGTGGGTGCGGGCGGAGCGGGCGCTGACGGCAAAAGGGCGGCATTTTCGTTCGAATCAGTCCCCACGATACCATATTCCTGAGGTAGCGGCGCGTCGGTCGCCATACTTTGTTGGATTGCCTGCTCGATAAGGGCCTGGTACTCCTCATCCGTGATCTGATACTCGTCATCTTCAAAGATCGACGGGTCCTTGATGGGCAATGGGGGAGCTGGTTCTGACTCCACCCTCTGCCTCACAGCTCTGATGCTCTCCCGGATAGCTGCTTCGACCATGGCATCCTCCTCCGAATTACCCTGCGATGTCTCCAGCACCGACGCCCTGATGGCTCTCTCGAGTTCCGACTCCTCTGACGAGCTTGTCTGAATGCTCGCGGCGTCACTGGTAGCAGGCGGTGAGAGTGTCACGTCGACATAACCCCGCTTCCAAGCATCTTTGTCTGCATGCAACTTCTTCCTCTCGTCAAAAGATAGCTTCTTGGTGTGTCGCCACCCCGTGCGTGGGCGCTCAAACGCCGAATCGCTAGTGGTCGGTCGAGGATCTGCCGGGAGCTTCCCGGCCGACTTTTCCTTCCTCTTCATGTGGTAGAAGTTCTTGAGGTCAAATTTCGTATTGTTCCACCGTTTGACGACATCATTCCTCTCCTCAGGGGTCGACTCTAGCATTTCGTGCTGGCCTTGAACAGCTCGTGATGAAACGATGTAGTTCTGAACACTTTTGGTAAAGTATTTGTTTATCTCGGCGTGCACCCCTTGCATCGTGTACGCGGGGATGCCCCAGATGCCTTGACGTTCCAAGTTAGCAAATGCACCACCAAGCCTTGGCTCAAGGAGGACTTACCTGCTGCAGGTTTCACGACCAAACCGCCGATGCCTTTGCCGAAACCCTTGACCAGCCCTTGGACGCCTTCCTTCTCGGCACCCTTCAAAGGCTGCGTAACAAGACCAGCCACGCCATCAAAGAAACCATAGCCGAGTTCCTTGCCAGCTACCATGATCCCAGAGCCGAGTCCGGTGACCTTCTCTGTCGGTCGTATCGTTTCGTCATTGTACAGTCTCGGCATGTTCCGGAAGCCTCTGGCCAGCCCGAGGCAAAAGTTCATGGGAGTTTTGGCGCCCATGGACACGATACGGCCGACTCCCTTGCCAGTTCCCACTGCCGCGTTGATAGTCATGTGATTCGTTGGCGATGAGCTCCGGTCTCGGCTGCCGCCGAATGCCTGCTTCAGCTGGTCCCTTGAAGGCCGGTCTCTGGAGCTTCCTTGAATGCTCGACGATCCTAGTGACCAGGGCGCTGAGATGCTAGATGAGGCATCGCTCAATGTGGGTTGAGACACATTGGAATGTGTGGTGATCGTTGGGACCGTAGTTGCAACCTCCGACACGCTGGGGGCAGGAGTGGCTTTCGACTCGCCCTCAGGGGATTGAGGCACGGTCAATGGGGCGTCATTCTCGGGTGTTGCGGGTTTCTCAGTGCCCTCCGCCGTTTGATTCTGCACCTCATTGGGTTCCTTGGGGCGTTGCATAACACGGAATATCTCCCTGGGCATGTCGGCAATCGCCATCCCGATGCCTCCTATGTCAGAGACGAGAGACATGGCACAAGCAGAAATAGGATCAGGTGGCTGATCCTCTGTGTTGTACTCTGCCCCGCGATATCTGCAAATATTAGCCCGATTCTTTTAACCCAGTTTGCACCTCACATACAGTTTCAGGTCAGTCCACTTAAGCAAGCCCTCGTCAACCAGCACCGCAGCAGCAAAAGCACTGAGCCGCACTTGCGTCCTCCTGACACGCCATGCTGCAGCTCGACTTGGTGCCACGGAGCATCGCAAGTTGTCCATGTCGAGATGGTCATGAAAGCTCTTGCCGCCCACATCAGTGCCCTGCTCCTCTCTGATCTTTTGGCCCAACACCTTCGCTTGTTCTGTCGTATCCTGACGGAGACAGAACTGTATTGCGTCTGCTAGCTTCTCCGCAGTCAGTTCTTTGTAGGGGATCGGGTCAGGCCCTGCGTTAGCTCTCGCGATCATGGCACCCCAGAATGGCTGGTCACCAAAGAACGGAACCACAATCGTGGGCTTGCCAGCTTTGATGCCGGCTGCAGTGGTTCCAGCACCGCCGTGATGGCAAACACACGAGACATGTTCGAATAGCCAGTCGTGGGGAACGTTTCCCAGCATATACACGCCGTCGGGTATTCCAAGCTCATCGGCGCCAAGACCACCCCAGCCTTTGGAAACCAAGGCTCGGACGCCTGACAGTCTAACGGCTTCGAAAATCATTTCGGTCATGGCGTTGGGGTCATCCACGACAATGGAACCGAATCCGATGTACACCGGGGGCGGGCCAGCACGCAAGAATGCCTCCAGTTCTGGATCGGGTGTATAAGACGATGCGAGGTTGAGAAAGTAGAAGCCAGCAATGTCAATATGACGCCCCCAATCGGTGGGCTTTGGAATCAACGCCGGTGACCTATCGCTGATTAGAGAAATTCATCTGACATCCAAGCATACTTACCAGCAATAAGTCCAAGAAATCTTGAGCCTTGCCAACAGTCCAGGTGCCCATATCAACGAGAGCGGAGGCAAGTCCAAAGCCTTCTCTCGAAACCGGTTGATAACATCACCTAGACCTTGCCAAGTCATCATCTCGACTAGTGTGTAAGTCATGTAATTTGTCATGACGTCGTCAGTATTTGAAGACTGGACATTGGCCAGAGGATGAGGAAAGGCTCTTGTAGGCGACCAAGGCATGCTATCAAACCATTAGCAACCATGACCGAGACGGAGCAGGTGCTACAAAGCTCACGTAAACATCATATGCAGCGGTATACCCATCTTATCGGCGATGTGAACATGGGCAAAGCTGGGAGGATTCGCAATGATGGCATCGGCGACGAACGGCTCTTGACCTGGGCCACTGGCCACCTGTAGTGATGCATCAAGGGGGGCATTCTTTGCGTGAGGTTCTGGGGGTGGCCCAAGACCGTCTCCGCCTTCTATGCAGGACCGCCAGCAGCCGAGGAGAATCTCCTGGATGCCCTTTCTGCGTTTGCTCACTTCGCCGCTTGTGATGGCGTCGAAACCAGGCATGAGGCCTGGGTGCTTCACCATGAAGGCCATTAGTTCGGCGGGGTCTCCTCCAATGTTGAAGAACTCAAGGCCATTCTCCTCAACGAAATTCTGAAAGGTGGAATGTGTGGCAATCCGCACTCGATGGCCGTATGTGTCCTTGAGGACTTTGCCCAGAGCAACGAACGGCTGGACGTCGCCTCGAGAACCGACGATCTGGATGACGACGTTGAGCTTTGGCGGAGGCGTCTGGCCAGGGAGGCCGCCGAGGCTTGGAGGGATATACGCGGGAGGGAGGACAGGCGGCTCTGGTTCGGCAGAGACCTGGCTCTGCAGGGTCGGGGCGAGGAGATCAGCTAGTCTCCTATTCTTGGTGTTGATACTGATGTTGACTCGGCCATCGCCTGACGACATTCAAGTATTAGCTCTGGGTGGCCTACTGACAGACTGCATGGAGAGCTAGCGGAGCATACCTGTTACCGCAGCGCCAGCGTCGAAACCAGGCTGCGAAAAGTGAACTTGATCATGACTCTCTCCGTACGGCGGCGGGGCGCCATCCCCCGGGTCGATGTCCGGCAGCTGGAAGCCGTCTGTTACAAGGGCGTCGGTGAGGTCATCGCGGGGCACTGGTGGTTGCTCTTGAAGCGCCTGGTGTCTTGCGACGGCCTTCTTCTCGTCGATGACTGCCATGGCGGTGAGTGTGAAGTTGTCGGCAGGATGAAGGATGAGGGCGGCGACGCATCCAAATAAGTAGCTGCAGCGGGAGGCGAGTTGTGGGGGAAGCTCGATTGGGTCTTGATACGATGAAGCTCTCTTGTTGGAGCAGGGTTAATAGTGGGGGAGGGAAACCATCCACATGTTGACGGGAAACCGTCGACGTCAGTGCAGGAGGGAGGACCCCTGGCGCTTTGGCATTCAGGCGCTGTCTTCAGCGCCTCGAAACGCCATGAGTAACGGCCCATCCAGTGGGCCGTGTCGTTGATTCGCAATCGGAAGCCGCGTATTTCGCATTTCTCGTTTCTCGTTTTCCCCCTCCGATTTCTTTTTCCACAGTGACGAAGCTCCTTCCCGTTGCGGAGATGTTTTTGCGACAGCAAATTCGCTCAAGATCCATTGACCCAGCCAAGCAGCTATTCAGTGTTGCCTGATAGATGCATCGTCGAAAATACGCGTCAGAGTTGCTGTGATTCGCGGCCGCCAAGTTGAAGGTTGTTAACTTGATTCAAGGCCACCTAGGTTCCAATGTATATCATTGGCAGCCAAATACGAAACGGACTACGCGCCTCCAAACTCCGTAGGACGGATACGGAGATCGGACACGGAGCAATAAATACGACGGGAATAAGGCTAGCTGCATCACGGCCGTGTCTCGTTTCCATTTCTGCATCTTCAACTCCCCGCCAGTTATTCACAACCCTCTCTCCATGGTCACACACGACGGCACAAGACAAGAGGCTTGCGAATTATCAGACGCGTGGCGCCCAGTGGCTTAAGCAAAGTTGGCTTCCTTGCATGAATCACTCGACGGCTGGCAAACATTTTCTTTGTCTCGTTCATGTGCCTTTCCGCGATGCTACTCTGTATTTGATTGGATGCCCGCCCGTCGACAAAGGATGTCGGCATGCCTTGGCCTCTCTATTCCTTACTCTCCATATGTGGCTGCCCAGGTTCGCCCCATCATGTTCTGTTCTTTTGCTCGGCCCTCTGGAGAGTCTTTTTCCTCGTCTGTCATGAATCAACCAACCCCTCCTTGAGAGCCCGAGAGAGTCGAAACTCAGAATCCGTCGACGCCACGCACAAGTAAACCAGGCCACGAACCGTAAAACCACCATCCTCGACCCCTTCTACCTCTCAAGAGACGTTAGGTCTGATGTGTACCTGCAGATGCTCGGTTATACCAATGTCATCCCCTCCAGCGTAGATGGAAGCACCGCCAGCAACGAGGACCCGTCTCCTACTCAGGAACCGCCACACAGGAGTCCCCTGAGCAGAGGCCAGCCTCGAACATTCCCATGCCTTGGATGCTTGGAGAAGATGATATCATATGGACCGGGCCACCTCTGCTACAGCCAGAGCTGTAGGACATCCTTGGACTGCCCGTCTCCTATCGCTGCTAACCAGTGACCAGCGCCTCAGTTCATCGCTTGCTTTCCCTGCCGCGAAAAGAAATGCAGGTGCTCCAACGTAAATGATCACATTCTCTATTTTCTCCGCCTCGGTTTCTAAGATGCCTCGCCCAGGAAATGCCCGCCGTTGCTCGCCACTACGCCTGTCGGCTTCAGGACGCCGCGCATCGTCGACTGCGAGGCCAGAGAGTCAGTCGGTCTGACCCTCCTAGGAATCGAAGCCTAACATCAAGGACAGGTCGGAGACTGGGATAAACTCGCAAAAAAGGCCGAGGCTGCTCTTCGACAACGCCCAACCCCTGGTCTTGCGTGCGATAGTTCCCTCAGATCAGACAGCCCGATGGTCCGACAACCCAGCATCTCAAGTCTCTTGACAACACCGCCTCGCGCGCAGAGTTCCCCCGTGCTGCCCCAGTCGCCTTTTCCTACCGCCCAGTCTCCGCTTCCTACAGGGATTTCTTCTATAACCAGCTCGCCGCCGAGACCACCCAGCCACGTTTCTCCAGGGAGGCCTTCGAGTCGAGTATCCGATCTCCTCGTCACGAACAACAGGCTTCTTGCCAGGAGCAACGACAGGAAGGTCGCTCTCACGCAGCGGCTGGACACGCTCATCGATCATCATGAGGCCATGAACGAGAACTTGTCATCCCTCATTAAACGCCACGACACCCTCAATGAGTCCCTGTCCTGCGCTTTGATCGACCTTGCCGAGCTCAAGTCGAGGGATCGCGCCCGTATAAAGGAGAAAGGAGGAAGAAGCAAGCCTGATTCAAGCAGTCCTGCATTCCTTGGTAGCCCGCCTGGACCACCTCCTTCTCATTGAATGATCGTATAACCTGATCATTCGTTCAGCACCATCCACAAGTGGGGGCAGGAGTCCTCTGCGTGATGTATAGTGGAACTAGAGTAAATCACGGAATTCTTTTTGACATATACCGGTCCTGTCTAGTCGGCCACCACGTTTGTTTCCTCGAGTTTACTCTAACGTTGTCCTTGATGGGAAAGGGGGCACTCAACGACAAATCAGCCAAAGGGTAACCTCGTGATGGAGGATTTGAGTACTATAGCATTCGTATCTTTTTGCCTTGCTTCCATTTTGATTGGTCAATTAACTTCCATAGTATCTTTTGTCGTTGTCAACTTGAAGACCAATTGCCTGGGGCTACACGTTCAGCTGCTAGCCCCTGACTGCTCGACGATATGGATCTATGCCAAACCTCACTTCACATCAGCAGTCGCACAAGTACAGCTACCATTAACAAGATCGGTGGAGATCTCGAGGCCGCAAGAACAAAGAAAACCACGACCAGATTCCCCTAACTGTTCCAGGCTTCTTCTCAACTCCGGTAGTATCACCGATGGGAGAATTTTCCCCCGTCCGAGGCTTTAAGCCGGTTGTGCTCCCCAGTCTTGCACATACGGCCACAGCTCGTAGAGAATACGGGGTCCCGTCCGCTCCCCCAGAGTCAAGCTACGAAGCGCCGGATTAGTAGTTGGGTCGGTGACGACCAGCGAATCCCCGGTGTTGTATGTTCCTTCTTTTTGTCGTTTTGCCTCTTTGTTGTCATCTGTTATGTAGGGTCTTTGCAGAAAGCAGAGGGTTGTCTTGTACAATATGTAATATCTTAGAACTCTTTTATAGAGCCCCTAACTAGCTAACTCTATAATTACTTGGCTCGCCCTTGGTAGGCTCAGATCACAAGTAATCGTTCTGCATTTTATTGTGCGTTTGGACAACCTCCATATGGATGTTCTTCATGAACATAGAACATGCGGAACAAGAACATGGCGCACACTTGACTCTGGAACAAATCTCCTCTGCTTCAGGCCTTACCCTCAATGAACCTGTAAGTTAATTTCGACGTGTTCCTGGAATGGAACTAGAGGAGAATGCCGACGAGGTAGTCGATGTTCATGTAGTTCAGATCAATGTTCCTCCCAAGACAGCAAGGCCACGAGAGTATATATATTCCCCCCTTCCTTAAAGACAAATCCTCAATTATCTCACATCATACTCTTGTTGTATGTTTCACCACAAGACTTGACTATCCCTTCACACAAAATTTCACTTTTCACGGCATCACAGCATCACTCCTTCATCCACGCAACCATGTCTCCTCTCTACTTTGGCTCCCAAGATGGGTGCTCCAACTTCCATCACACTCTGGGGGAAATTGACGACAAGACCTGGGTCGTCGGAGGGAGAGTTCTCATCTCCCACCACGACTCGCAGCAGCCCAGCCCCTGCTGGGGAGATGGACAAGGCGGCTTCTACACCGTCTCCGGAACGCAGCGGCCTTTGCGACCCTCACGAAGAGTCGAGAAAACCGGCCGCTTCACGCTGCTAGACTGCTGGGGGGAGCAGGGGGCCATGTGGGCCATAGGTGAGTGCTCCCTCCGAGTCCAGATGTGCGCGAGTCCAAAAGAAACGAGAGAGCACGTCACGCTCAACGCTCTCCAGAAGCGGCCCCTGAGCCTCCGGACGCCTCGTGCCGTCTTCCATGCCGAGATCGACAGCTTCTACTACCTCGTCTACGACAAGATCCCGGGCCAGCCCCTCTCGGAAGCCTGGAAAGGGATGGACGCCGCGAAGAAGAAACGCTGCGCCTCCCAGGTCGCCCGCTTCTGCAGGGAGCTGTCGACGTGGAAGCGCGACGGGACCGACGGCATCACGGGCGTCGACCGCGGCCGTCTGACCTATGGGCCCTCGCGTCTGCGCCCCCTCCTGTCGGGAACGACCCGCAGGAGCTCCTCGAGAACTGCATGTTGATGGGTATGGACTGCGCGACGCTCGTCTTTGCTCACAACGCCATGACGGCCGATGAAATCATCGTCGACTCGGAAGGGGCTGCCGTGGGCGTCCAGCAGTGGCAGTCCGGCGGGTTCGTCCCCGAGGAATGGGTCCTGGGCAGTTTTCGCTACTATTCCCCGGGGTCTGGGTCCGGCTCGGACCAGGAGCGGTATTGGTTCAACCTCGTCATTGCCGCGTTGGAGCAACTGAATTTCAAGTCCTTTGATTTCAACGAGCATGTGAGTTGGGAGCAAGTGACGGAGAGGAAGTTCCGGGCTCGAGAGCGGGAGTACAACAAGACTACGGGGAAGCACAAGAGATTTGAAGCTGCTCTCCTGATCAGAGAGTGTTCTCCCCCAAAGGCTGCTCATGGCGATGGCCAAGGCGAGGTATCGAAGCCAACCTTCTATTGAGGACAGCGTCCCTCATCTCACCTCCTTTTGGGCCAAGACTCGGCCTAGCCCAGGATTCTCCATTTCTTGTACTTTCTTCTAGACAGCAGTAGCGTTAGTTTGATATCCCCTTGAATTTAAGAAAGCAGACACATTTAATTATCCCTGAAATTATCCTCGGTCTCGTCGTGAGTAACAATCTTTTAAAAATGATCCAAAAGTGTCTAAAAAGATGAAAAGTGAAACCCTGGCCAAATACACAACTAAACTAGTCGCAGTCTCACTAGCGGCGTAAGCCATTGCTCGTAGCGAATTGAGTCTTGGTTGGATGTAAGAGCAGTGGCATCTTTATTCAAGACGGAGCATCGCTTAGACGACGTCTGTTACTACTGGCTTGGCTCTAGTCCCGTCCTCGGCCACAACCAAGTAATACTTCTACCCACTTAAAGATCTGACGTTCTAACGCGGTCCATTTTGGGGTTTCCCATTCTTTCATGATGAAGGGGCTGCCTAACCGGGTAGCCTGGCGGGCATCACCAACACTCGCATAGCTAGTCTCTGTGGTTCTCTGCTCTACCCTCTAAATGTTTCAAACCAGAATAGAGTCAGGGATTCGATCTTTTAGAAATACCCAGAGTCCGTAATAGCCACCCATTGAGGTGGTGCTGCGACCGAAGGAGCCAAGTTCAATGCAGGCGGTAAGTAATGCAGGCTTGGCTGGGTAGACCATGTCCCTAAAAACAAATCAGCATATATCTCGGACAGGTAGGACTTGTCTCAGGCCATAAACTTGGGAAACAATTTAATTAGTAGGCATACGTACTGGCAAGTTGTGCCGTCTGACTTTCCAATGGCTTCGACACGCAAAGGAGACTCTGACCTCAAGTTTATTGCTTCCTTTAGATCCGACGCTGATTAACAGCATCCAAGTTGCTGCTGCCCCTCAGTCTTCGCCATCATGGACGAAAGCCGTAGAGGGATGCTTGTGGTCCGCCAAGTTCCATGATCCTTCTCAACTTGCCACAAGGTAATCATATGTGGTCGTAACCTTAGCTTATACAATACCACCTTGCAATCTCCCGGTTTCATTCCAACATGTTACCCATCGAAGCCGAACGATGCCATCTCAGGACGCCTCATCTCCATCTCCACCCAAGTCCTGTTCAAAGATAGAATCAGACATGGACACAAATCAGGAAAGGTCAGGTGGCCCTCAATAGAACTTCACTGCAAAGACACCAATGCGGAAATCATGGGAGTGCGAGAAAACAGAAAAGTCCAGACTGCCGACGTGGACCCATTTTCCGTGATATAATACAAAAAAGGCTTGCCTCATAAACCGTGGTGTAACAAACAAAACATCCGGTGTGGCCGTATTATCCCCATTGGTAGTTCGCGCAATCCTCCAACATCCCAGATGTGTAAAAGCCTACGCCACTGTGAAAAGCGCCCCCTTTCTCCGCCGTTTCCCTAGTCTCTTTCGGATATCCATCTCTCACTCTCTCCCTCCCCCTCTCTCGGCGATTTAAACCATCTAGCTCGAGAATTTTCGGGTGATCTTGGCGATAACTAGTGCAAGTGTTAGAGGGCTGCAGTCCGGGCTTGGGAGCATCGTGTTGTGTGGCTAGATGTAGACCTACTGTGAAGAGCGACAACGCTGAAGATGAAGACAAGAGACAGAACCAGGACAACGACGGGGTCGACCTTCAGGCCGGGCGACTCGTCGGTGTAGAGTCCTGCAAAAAACCATCAGTTATTCCATCCCCAGAGAGTGACGTGGCCCAGCCGGCCTCATCAGGCGAGCGGGCACAAGGGGGGGTTAAACATACGCAGCATGGTGCTGCTGGAGCCGCCAGCACCGGCGGCGCGAGTGCTGCTCGGCCGGGCATTGGCAATCTTCTCCTTCTGGTCGGCGGCAGCGCGTCGTCGGATAGCAGTACGGGGACCGCCAGGGATGGCAGGGGAGGAGGGTCGGCCGACGTTGGCACCGCTGGCAGCGGCGCCGCCGTTAACGGGAGAAGAGGGTCGAGGAGAAGACTATGAATCACGAATTAGCCACCGTCGACCCCAAGAATAAACAAGCCCCGTGATAGAATTCTCCCAAAGTCGTAGAAGCAAAGGTCGTCCGTCTCGCGACGCTAGAGCTACGGTTGCATCGCGACCACGTGCGACCAGCTGAGACCTCGAGCATGGCTCTGAAAAAGATGAGAGTGTGTCGCGTACCATTGTTGAAGGAAAACCCGAGAAGAAGCTGTAGAGCGAAGAGATTGACACGGAACCGCTGCAGGATTCCAAAGTCGAAGATTCGAAGAGAGAGATTGAAAGGAGAGGATGGTTGCGATGGTGGAATTGAAGGTCGGGGTTGGGGCGAAATTATGGGCGCTCTTTGTTCGGACCCCGTAAATGGGGTTGGTAGGGGAAGTTGAGGCCACCTTCACCAGAAACCAGGGAGGTGGCGGAAAGTTTTTCCGTAGAAGCTTTGAGCTCCATGTGGCAGGTCGCTCCGCCAGGGGGGGGAAACATTCGATATGCAGGTCGGCAGAGCTTAATAAGACGCCAATGAATCATCATTCTCGTCAAGAGAAGACGTTCACATTCACCGCCACCAGAAATTCATGCATTTAGGGAAATTTTACAATTTAGTGAGACTATGTATGGTAGAGATGGCAGCAGACTCTACACCTGTTGATCCTGGTGGTATCAACACAAACGCGCTCTCTTGCTCGCTTCCCGAGTCCGCTCGCAGACTCGTCATGTATGGAGGGGGTGATGTATAATTCAAGATAAAAAAAAAAAAGAGAAAAGGAAGCAGAATCAAGACGAAAACCATGAGACAAATGGAATCGCAAAAATAGGCATCCCGTCCTCGCTGACGGGTACGTACATCCACACGGGACTCCCACACGCCTACTCGCATCTTCAGCCCTTTCCCATCGCCTCGAGGATGGAATCAGAGGCCTTTTTTTTCTTCCCCATGCGCAAGGTCACCACCTCCCCTTCTTCCTCTGCCAGCGTACGTCTACACACAATGTTCCTTCCAGCACCACAATATCCATCGCGTTGAGGAGAAGAGCCTGTTCTGCCTCGGATGATCGTCCCGTGCTTTTTGTTCTTGCTGATGTTTCCGTCTTTTGCTGCTCTGAATCGGTGAGATGTAATGGCAATGCCTGCTCCAAAGGGTCTCCGCGCTGATGCCAACCGAGGGTCCTTGGGGAAAACCTCTTTCTTGAGACGACGTTTGAGCTCATTGGTGAAGTCCGTTTCCTTCCAAGCGCTCAATTATGTAAGATTAGACAATAATACATCTACACCAGGAAACGAAAGCTCTCAACCAAACGCCTTCCGCTATGATGGCAATTCTGCAGATCAAGGGGTGTTTCGAATCGTTTGAAAAGGAGGTCGACAAAGAGAATAAATGTTGAACGACGGGGGTATTTCAGAGAGTGACATCGAGGACCAGGCTGACGTCTGCCACGTTGGGGCCAGCCAGGTCTTCGAGAACGGGTATCAGGTCTAGTAGCTCGTTGTCGTGAGCATCTGAGAACCAACTGCTGATAGGAACTGCGTGTTGCGGGTGGAAGATATATGACGTTGGTGAGTTATCAATGATGATGGTGTCCTTTAGGTCTCGTCCAACTTGGGACAGATCCTTGACGTAATTTCCTTGGTGGTTGTAACAGCTTTCTCGGAAGAGTCTATGGTGAACGACTTTGTGAATGTCAAGCTGATCCAAAAGAGGGTCTCCGTACTGCGCCTTGTTAGCACTCTATATCAATCAACAACGGACGAAAAATACTTGCCTTGGAGACAGAGGCGGTAAAGACTACAACTTCGTATAGCTCGCCAACCCTCTTCATGAACTCATCTACACCCGGTCGCTTTATGACGTAGACGTTGTGGTAGTTGCCCTCGATTTCAACAGGGATTGTGAAGTCCGCTTGATGGAGGATCTGCGGTAATGATTAGCACGCGCGAAATCATTTTGCCCTGGCTGAAGAGTATACCTTGAATGAGCTGTGAACGAGGGTTTCGTCCAGATCGAGAACCAGACATTTCCTGCCTTTATGTTCCGGCGCGATCGGGGGAAGCAGCCACTTCTGAGGCTCAGGCGCCGAAGGACCAGCCTCAGCGTACGGAACTTGAGCAACAGCAGACGGTCCGGGGCCTGGAGGCGGAGGAGGGGGCGGTATCTGCCTTTGGGATGGCGCATCCGCCGCGGGCGCCACGGGTGCCGCTTCCGCCTCGTCTGCGGGAACATCTCGCATGTCCACGTCACCACTGGCAGCCGCTTTGGCTCCGTCCTGGGGCTCCTCGTCTGTCGGGGTCGGCTTGGGCGGTTCCACAGTGACCGCGGGAGGAATCGATTGCTTTGACTCTCTGTTCTCTCGCTCTGCCACCGTAATCTCGTCGTTGGTGCTGCCAGATGAAGTAGGCTCGTCCTTGGCCTCTTGCGCAGGAGCTGGTGGTTGGGGCTCCTTCTCGGTCGTCGGCTTGGGCTGTTCTTGGGGGGTGTTGGTCCGGGACCTTGCAGAGGTTGGCCGTTGAGGCAGTTTGTCCAGTTTGTGCACGTTTGGGTTGTTTTCCTCGTTAGCGTTGGAGCTGTCGGGTGCGACGCAGCATCCAAATAAGGACAGCAGACCACCGCGGCTCTTCTTCTTCTGAGTCGGCGCAACGGGAGAGCTTGGCTGGGTGTTGACAGGGGTGTTTGTAGGTTCAGTTTCGCCGCCCGTGCGGTTGCTTGACGTGCTTCCGTTCCGTCGTCTTCCCCGGAGGCTACCTTTGGAGTCTTTCGATCGGCTTCCGATGCTGTTCCGGGAATCGCTGACAGTAGCCCCACTCAACCCCGTCGATGTTGGTGACGATTGGTTCCTTTGTGACGATGATCTGGAGGGAACTTGGAGAAGACCGCGACCCTTCTTGGAGCTTGATCCATCCTCCGGCGACAAGAGATCCTTGTCCTTGGCCGCCTCAGTATCGGCCGCAGCCGACTGAGGTTGGATTTCGTCGGTCGGGTTAGAGGGCTGTAGCTTGTCGGACATTTTTGCTGTTTGTCTGCAGGCTGGTCAGTGAATGGTCATATAGGAATCAATCCCAAGCAACGATTGGGAGTGGAGGAGCCTGGCATAGACTGTTGGTGCTCCTCAAAATGCACGGCTCGTCACAGTCATCGGCTTCCACACGATGAGCAGGAAGGTTCAGTTCCTCCGCCCAGTGCGACGAGGTCGCCAAGGAGACTGCAACTGCTCTCGTGCCATCACGAGCTTTGCGGCAACCAGAAACCGCGCAGGGGGGCACCCGGGGTCGAGCGAGGAATGATGGGAACTCACGTCGTTCACCACGTCCAAAGTAAACCAGTCCTAATAATCAACCCCTAATACTTCAAAGCCGGCCTACGGAGGCCCAGTTCGCAAGAGGAGACGAAGCAGTTCGGTTGAGCGGTGATAAAGTTGGCGATCAGCTTCGAGCGCGGACGGGGAAGGTTGATTATGGTGGGAAATTGCAGCGCGTTGGGGCCGAGGCAGAGGTGGCTGGGAGGGTGGGAGCCAGCGCAGGAGTTGCGAACGAGTGAAGCCGAATATTTGGTCGAAATGGAAACGGGAGCCAGCAAGTGACTTGTCGAGAAACTAGAAACTACCGCAAACGGGCAACTTTGATCGGGAATTGCGTCGGACGGGGATGGAGCTCGGTGAGGAGGATGAAAAGACGGAGGACGGGCGGAGGACGGAGACGAGAGGCAGGGCGGATCGGAGGCTGAAAGGACCTGGCGCGCAAGCGAGATGATTGCCTTTAAAAGGTAGATTGGGTCTTGGCTCGGCGCTGGGTCGAAGGGGAGATTGGGAGATCAAGCACAGGGGGGGGAACTGGTCTTCTGGAGACGGGAGACTCGCGGGACGCTGAAGGCTGAAGGTTGGGTTTTGAAAGGCTGGACGACGCGGTGGGAGCAGCGGGAGACGTGCTGGAAGCCGGGGGGGAACATCCGCTGGAAACGCTGAGCAGTTGGGTCACTGGGACGGCGAGAGACTGTGTGAACTGTGAGAGGATGGCCGAACGGGACGGGGCTCGACTGGGCTTGACTGGGGTGGGTGGGAGAGGAGGTGTGAGTGGAGTCTGCCTCGAGATTAGTCCTTTCGGGGGGTTCCTAGTGCGCTAGGAAGGTATCAAGTACAGTCTTATATCGGGCTATTCACACAGTATTACCATAGTGGCCCTGGGCACCATACAGTCAGTAATCATTATTCACACCCAACTTCGATAGTCTACTAGTGCTTCCCTTGTCTCTCATCTCCGCTAATAATGGTGCCCGCCAAGCTCATCTTAACCTCCCTGTCCTATGGCTGGCCAGGGCTACCCGTGGCCCGCCCATGCTCGGTGCGGCGCCTAAGACCCCTGTCCAGCGAGCCTTTCAGCATGGCAATAGACTGAGAGACACTGCGAGAGGAGACGAGAACTGATGCTGCGAGTCGCGTTGATTTGGGCACTCGATTTGATGAGAAAGAGTGAACAGCTCCTCCGCGCAGCTCAAGCTTCGCCCATGTCTGTGCTCTGCAGTACCCCGTTGCTCCGCTCTTTCGTCCATCCCGGCCCTTTGATGCCGTTCGTCACATTTGTTTTGGGCCCTGTTACGCTCACTCGTCTGTCCGCGTTGGGGGTACCGACGAGAAGAGCAAACGCAGCGTCAGCCGGGGATGAGATAGACTCTCGGCCACGGCTTTGATTCAGGTTTTGGGCGCGGGGACGGGCTTTCGTTAGCACGCTGTGAAGGTGGCCGTGGGAGCGGGGAGGAAACAAAAAGGAGACCATCCCGAGGCTCAACCCAACCTACAACCTGGGTAGGCTAGGTAGACAGCTGGGTTTGGTGGCCACTCGCTTCGTGTTCTATCGAATGCCTCGTTGCTCCAAGCTCCCGTCCCTCCAGCTTTCTCTGCTGTGATCCCTGCAGATTTGGTCTCGTTGATGCCACCCACCATGCCACCACAAGGTGACGGATGGAGGGCACTGATTGACATCGGACGCACACACTTCCGGGTTGCCCTGTGGCAACATCATGGGTGCCACAGGCAAGAGGCGCAGCCTGGCTGAGGCCTTTGTCTTGTTCTCGCAGCTTGGGTCGTTGTCCGCTGTCGCAAATACATTGCAGATGCTCCGCTAGTGGCGGCCGGGTCCTTTATGCCATGGGTAAAGATACCAGGAAATGCACTAATACTAGGTGGTCCTACTTGGGCCTTCTCTAATGCAAAGAACCAGGAGTGAGACACGTCGAAGAAAAAAGCAGCAATCATGCCCCCCCCCCCCGACANATGCCATGGGTAAAGATACCAGGAAATGCACTAATACTAGGTGGTCCTACTTGGGCCTTCTCTAATGCAAAGAACCAGGAGTGAGACACGTCGAAGAAAAAAGCAGCAATCATGCCCCCCCCCCCCCGACATAGGGATACCACTGTCGGGACGGCTTGATTGGCCGCGTTGGCGCCCGGATCCGTGATGTCTCCATGCATCGTGGGCGGGCCCCCCCTCAGACTCGGCCAGTCGAGGGACCTACATACCCGCTGTGACCGGTTGAGAGACCGCCTGCCGCCGCCGCAATTCCTCCCAGACCCTTGCACCTCTTTTCTCATGAGAGTGAAAGCTTCCTCGCGGCCTGGGCGCTCGGTATTGCTTATGTTCACTGTTCACTTCGAGGATATCGACAGGGATGGCTGCGCGACGCCTCCAACTCATGATTCAGTCAGCAGCCTCTTAACTATCCATACAGGTCCACTTTGGGTGTTTCGATGAACCTAGAGTTCCTGGGAGTCCATCATTGGGTCGCTCAATGGGTCTATGATGGGCCATCCTCTTCTTGACCAAGAGAATGCCGTGGCAGCTTGCTGCACAACCGAGCTGTACGTCTGAACTGGCAGTGGATTGGCAATGAATTAGCCCAGCGCGCGGCCTGTCGGGTGTCAAGTTGAACTGCCCTGTCGTGCCATACCCCTGGTTAGAATTTTACTGTGATCGGCGCCCCATGTCCACTTGTCCTGACCATGCACAGCAGTGTCTTGTGGTGAGGGGAAGGAGTATCAATATCTACAGAGCGCAGAGCCTCATGCTCTATTTGCAGAATTCGTATTGGGATTGTCTAGAACCCGAGGCTTCCGCTGATTCGTAACACACCGCGCTCGGCGCGCCTCTCTGTTCCAGTGACAGGGTCCAGAACGGTCTCTTTAGGTACCGCGACTCTCCTGGCACCATGTAAGTCAAACAATTTGCAACGGACACAATCCAGTAAGCCGCCATCGACGCAGCTCACGGGTTATCTACCCGCCCTTCTAGATAGAAAAGTGCTAGGAAACAGCTCAAGGTATAACATTATCTAACATTCGAGCCAGACTTTCTCAAGCTGGATTCGGATCAAAATTCTCTAGGGTAGGTACTCTGAGATCGGTGCAACCACGGAAGTCAAGAGACGGAGATGCTTGCCTGTTTCAAGCCTAGCCTCCCAGGCTAAACTTGGCCCAGCCAATCAAAAGCTGAAGGATTTCGGGTGGCCGCAGACAGTCGCTGCGGCCTGCAAATCCCCCCGTCCAAAGCCTGAAGCCCCATGTTTTTCCCCAGCTTTTCACCCACAAGCACTGAGGGACATCATGTGACACGATTCGCGCGCCGCTGTGGCGTCATTCCCGAACTATAGGCGCAGGCCAGTTGCATGTGCTCTTGCCTCGGAAGCCGTATTCACATGCTCACATGCCATCATGTCGTTGATTCACCAAGGCCGCAATTTTTGACGACATCCAAATCGACTCGGCAATCTGGTTTCTCGCATCACCGTTTCATTGCCCGCCGAACTCATTTGATTTCCATTCCAAGCCCGATCAGTAAAGCCTTTCGCCTGATGGGGAAGTGAGTCTGCTTGAGGCTTTCTGAGAGACGGTTGTGGGGAAGTTTCCTCCAACACAACTCAACGTCATCCCGACCCCCGATATCCCCGAAGCCTATCATCGCGTCCCGCGCATGGCTGCGCAATCGACCCTGCGGCATACTGCCGCCGAGGAGCAGCTGGCCGCCTTCCTCGACAAATGGACAGGCATCATCCAGACGAGGTTGCGCCGGACGTCGCGCACGACTCGGGTCCTCGCGACGCTGGCGCTGGCGGCTTCCATCATCCTCGGCGCTGAGGGAGGACGCCGGTGGTGGAAGAACCGGCGGCATGAGCGAGAGCAGGGCCGCAAGCTCGTCCGAACCAATTCGTGGCTGCACAACAAGGACGGCTCCCGGACAATCTATGTGCCCTACAAGGACAGCACCTCCAAGGTTGTCATCAACACGACAAAGCCGCTCACATTTGATGCTCACCGGCGCCTCTTCCTCAACCCTCCGCGCGTATCCGGTCTCCGCGAAGGCACTGTTCCGTCGGCTCAGACCAAGGCCGGTCTAAACCTGGCCTTTTTGCATCAGTTCCTAAGTCTGATGAGCATCATGATCCCGAGGTGGTCGAGTAAGGAAGCAGGATTGCTGGTCAGCCATGGTGTCTTTTTGATGCTGCGAACCTACCTTTCTCTGGTTGTGGCTCGTCTTGACGGTGAGATCGTGCGCGACCTGGTCGCTGGAAACGGAAAGGCGTTCCTCTGGGGCATCGTCAAGGTGAGTCTGGAAAGCTAGGCTTCTCAGGGACTGGACGCTTACGATTAGCAGTGGTGTGGCCTCGGAGGTTTCGCTTCGTACACAAACGCGATGATCAAATTCCTCGAGTCCAAGGTATCAATTGCCTTCCGAACACGACTCACCCGGTACATCCATGACCTATATCTCAACGACAACCTCAACTACTATAAGCTCTCTAACTTGGATGGGGGCGTTGGGCAAAGCGCGGATCAGTTCATAACCCAGGACCTGACTCTATTCTGTGCGGCGGCTGCCAACATCTACTCTTCGCTCGGGAAACCATTCGTCGATTTATGTGTCTTTAACTACCAGCTCTATCGGTCACTCGGCCCTCTCGCGCTCACGGGCTTAATGAGCAACTATTTCTTGACCGCGAGCATCCTGCGAAGACTATCCCCACCGTTTGGGAAGCTCAAGGCAGTGGAAGGCCGCAAAGAGGGCGATTTCCGAAGCTTGCATGCTAGGCTGATTGCTAATGCTGAGGAGGTTGCCTTTTACGGCGGCGCTGAGACCGAGAAGACGTTCCTGAACCGCGAGTTCAAGTCGCTGAAGTCATGGATGGAAGGCATCTACATGCTCAAGATCCGATACAACATCCTCGAGGATTTCATCCTCAAATACAGCTGGAGTGCCTATGGATACCTACTGGCGTCGCTCCCCGTCTTCTTGCCGGCCTGGGGTGGCGTTGGTGGGCGAGCTGAGATGTCCGATAATGGGCACCGAGGAGGCCGAGAGCGCAATCGCATGAAGGAGTTTATCACGAACAAGCGGCTCATGCTGTCGCTTGCAGATGCTGGTGGTCGCATGATGTACTCCATCAAGGATCTATCAGAACTGGCAGGCTACACCAGCCGCGTATACACCCTCATCTCAACGCTGCACCGGGTACATGCCAACGCATATCATATCCGGGGCGGGCAGAGTGAACTGTACTCACTATCGGACGTCCAGGGAACGATTCAGAAGGGATTCGACGGAGTTCGGTTTGAGCATGTGCCGGTTGTAGCTCCTGGCTTGTGGCCGCAGGGAGGCGAGGAGTTGCTCGAGTCTCTTTCCATCATCATTCGAAGGGGAGAGCATCTATTAGTGAGTTTTGTTTATAGCATGGCCATGACGTGTGCTGACATGAGCTAGATATCCGGGCCCAACGGAGTCGGCAAGACCGCCATCTCGAGAATTCTCTCCGGGCTCTGGCCTGTGTACCGAGGACTGGTGAGTCGGCCCAAGAACATCGGCCAGGACGGCATCATGTTCCTCCCGCAACGGCCGTACCTGAGCCCAGGCACGCTGCGCGACCAAGTCATCTATCCCGATGGCCACGTCGATATGAGAGAGAAGCGCAAGTCGGAGGATGACCTTAAGAGAATCCTGGAGGCGGCAAGACTCGGATATCTACCTGACCGAGAGGGCGGATGGGACACTCGGAAGGAGTGGAAGGATGTGCTCAGCGGAGGCGAGAAGCAGCGAATGGGATTTGCCCGTCTGCTGTATCACGAGCCTCAGTATGCCATCGTGGACGAGGGCACCAGCGCCGTGTCGAGCGACGTCGAGGGCTTGCTCTACGAGACATGCAAAGATCGGGGCATCAGTAAGTTGACATCGTCTAGAGTTCTCTTCTTGTTACGGCCTGATACTGACACGCCATAGCTCTCATCACCATCTCGACCCGGGCATCCCTCAAGAAGTACCACACATATAACTTGGTCCTGGGCATGGGCGAACGCGGAGACGAGTGGGAGTTTGAGCGGATTGGAACGGAACGGGAGAAGATGCAGGTTGAGAAGGAACTACAGGATCTCCGGGAGAGGCTGGCGCAGGTGGATGAGTGGAAGAAGCGACGCGACGAGATTGAGGCTGAGCTTGCGGCGGTGTGGACGGAGCAAGGTGACGTGCTAGATGCCCCGACATATGCGAGTGAGCTGGTTGAAGGCCAAGAGCAGAGCCAAGAGCAGCCAGCCTGACTGTGTCGGCATGGAGAAGACAGCCTGGACTGTTGTACAAACCAGGCTGGAGACGAACGGGTCTCTTGGAAGCCATGATTGATTGCATTGGACAGCAGCCGAACACCCCAGAGTTTCCACCTTTGTTTGATCATCAAGGACTGAGGGGCGTTGTCTAACTAAGGAGTAGAAGCGGTGAAGCGTTGTTGAGTTCAGTTGGATACTCGGGAAAGATGGGATAGATCCAAGGGTTAGGGTTAGAAGTTCAAACAGGGCATGGCAGCAGTTCTGGTTCCAAACCCAAACCTCATCATCGCATCATGGAGCCCTGTGCTTGCCAAAATTGCCACTCTCCGTCGGTCCCCAATTCAAGCCAATTCGCAAATAGCAGCAGCCCGGCGTCAGGTTCCGCAGCTCCCCCCAGCTCTCCTTTCCAGCTCGCACAAGCAGACGCCACTGTCCAGGCCCTCCCCCTAACGCCCAATCACCAAGCCAGGGCGACACACCATCACGGGGGAACTATTAGCGGCAAGCAGGGGCGCTAAGGCCCCCGGATGGGGGCGATCCCGCAGCGGCGCCTGTTTTGATTGATTTCCTTGGGAGGAGAGCACTGCGTAGATCAGGAGGCGGGGAGGGAAAACCTGAAAGAAGTCGTGGGCTTGAGAGAGGGCTGATTTGTGGCTTTGAGGGGGGGAAGCCTCGGAAGGAAAGTGCAAATTGTTTCTGTACCTGGGGGCGGCTCTCTCGGGAGTTGGTAGTTGGTTAATTGGGCAGGCACGGAGTGCACGGGAGATAGGTAGTTGGTGGATGACGGAGTTGACCAGAACGTGGTTGCGACTATTGATGAGCAGCTGAAAAGAAGGACTGAGAGAATTTCCTCTCAAGCTTGTTTGCCTCCCTTTCTTTCTTTCTTTCTTTCTCTTTTCAATCTTCGGGTTTTATTCTCCTTTTTTTTGGCCCAGCCTTCTTTGCTGTGCCGTGCCGTGCTGCCTGTCTGAGTCGACGTCTCTGAAGCTATCCAATTCCTTGTCGCTTGTCTCACAGGCGCTCCCAAAGAGCCGAACCCATTTGAATCGAACTTGTCAACCCCCGAGAGACTCAATTTCCCCGTCGTTGGATTGGAACCTCTCTTTGTTGGAACCTCTTTTTTTTCAACTCTCTTTCAACAAAAAGAACACAGACTCAGCTCCCATCGCTGAGGTGCTTGTTCCCTCAATCGGCGTCATCAGCTCCCCCCCGCAATTGCCTGGCATTGCCTCTACAGCTCCACACCAGGCTCCAGCAACAAAAGCCCAGGCTTTAATACAAAGCCTTTTCCAGCATACTTCGGGAAAAGTATCTTCACTTCATAGACTATCTAGTTGAGAGGATAAAGGCCATACCCGAAAACAAAAATACCGCAGCCATGATCCGTGGCCATGGCCGCGGAGCCGGCTCCTTCGGCTCCCGCAGCAGCCTCTCTTACATGCCGCCCATCAACGAGAACGAGGTCGCCGTGACGCCCACGTTCCCCAGCCCGCCCAGGATGCCGCTCCGCGTGCCCAAGAAGTCGCCCCGGCGCGCCGTGAACCAAGCCGGCGCCAACGGCCATGTCAATGGCAATGGGAGGGCCACGCAGCCGAAGCAGAACGGGGGACTGCCGCCTCCTTACGTGCCCCCGTATATCCTCGCCGCGGGCGGCGGGAGCTACAGCTATCAGACAGCGCCGGCGCCGGCGCCGCGCCCGCCACCGCCAAGTTACAAGGAGGTTCATGCGGGGAAGGGAAAGCTCGTGGAGCAGGAGGCGGCCGATGAGGAGCGGGGAGGGAAGGGGAGGGCATGCGGTGTTGCGAGGAGGAGAGGGTGTTGCTTGCTGGGAATTACGGTGGTGGTGATGGTTGTCATTGCGATTGGGCTGGGCGTTGGCTTGACGATAGGGTTGAAAGACAGGTAAAACTCTCCTAGGGCCGGAGACAGTCTCGGAGCAGTGACTGACTCCTTCTCCCAGAGACGACAGCTCGTCTCAGGACCCTTCGACTGCAGCAGAATCCGCAGCAGCAAGCTCCAGCTTCCCAGCCGGGTCCTTCGCCTTCAAGGCAGCCCTCCGGGAGACATCCACAGAGTGCACCTCAAACCCGTCCACCTGGCGCTGCTACCCGTATACCGAGGGTGCCTCCGCGACGTTCTTCTGGACCATCACATACGTCAACACCCAGTACTACACCGTCTCCTCCACCGACAATCCCTTCGCACCGTCCTTTTCGAACCTCACCCTCTCGCTCCTTGACGAGGACACGGCCCAGGAGCGCCTGCGCTTCGCCTTCTCCATGGATAAAGTCGTCGTGCCGGACGACAAGCTCTCGTCCAGCAACCGTGCCGCCAGGTGCACATTTGAAGACACGCGCTTCGAGGCCACCATGTGGACGCGGAAGAGCGGTGGAGACGGGGAGGCCGACGGCGGGAGGTTTACCCCCTGGCCTGGCGACGTCGAGATCGTGCAGCGCAAGATGAGCGAGAGCGGGTCACCGAGATGCGTGGATAGCGATGGCGACAAGGTGGCTGATATCAAGCCCGGGTCAGGGACTTGCGAATGCCGGTACTCGAGCTTCGACGACTCATAGGGGCACGACACGTCCCGAAACCCTTTCTTTTTATCTCTTGATTTTTTCAGCGTTCAAAAAGGCGTCGACTACATTGCATGACCCTTTCATTGGAATATTTGGACCGGGTCGCATGGTTATACCGGGATTGGGAGAGTTCAGGCGACAAGCGAAGGGAGTTAATGATACCCAAGGAGATCATGGTGCTTTTGGTTTATTGATTGAAGAAGCGTGAAGCGATACACAGTGTAGGAATTGCATGATAAAGCTGCATTATTAGTGATAACAAAGCAAAAACTGAAGTGGTTTAATGACAATAAAACAAACTGAAGAAGCAAAGGGGGGAATGAGAACCGGTCGAGAAAAGAAACGTGCCCCTGAAACTCCAATCTCACTCCCGTGGTAGGCATGTATCACTTGATATCCCCATGAAAAGGAAACAATGAAGTCGACTTCGACCCTGCCTACCGCTCTATTCTGAGCTAGTTATCCCGTCTCTTGTCTCAAGCCACGTACGCGTATGCCGGAATTGCACCCTGCCTGAGTGCCCTGTCGAGGTGTTGTGTCCGGACTAGCAGGTTGCGGATGGCGACGGGCATATCGGGCAGCGATTTCTGGACGCGGCTCTCAACGGCCTTTGCCTTTGCCTTGCGCGCCTTGTTCCTACTCCTATCTTTGGGAGTCCGCTTGCTGACCTTGCTCGGCTTGCTGGTCCCCCTTGGCAGGTTGAACTTGACATGCTTCTCGCTAGGACCCGAGGGGTTGAACTCGACATGCTTCTCGCTGGGACCCGAGGACACGCTCTCAACTTCGGATTCGGAATCGTCTGTGTCGGGCACCACGAATGCGCGGTTGATGCTCATGCGGTGCCCCGGGGAACCAGACGCGGGTGCCGCGTCGTGCATGGCGGTATCCCCTGGTCCCTGCGAAAAGGGTGCGGTATCAGGCAAGTCGTCTTCCTCGCCTTCATCTCCGTCCTCCTCGCCAGGGTCGCGGTTATCGGGAGGAGCTCGCCCGGAAGGTTGGCCTTGCTGCGCCGGCCGTCGCTGCCAGTTCCACTGCGCGAAGTGATTTCCACCAACCTGGGGGTATGCCGGACCCCCTGGTTGCGGAGGTCGCCCTGCCTGCACGCCTCGATACTCCCACTGTCTCGGAGGGGCGTTGGGGTTCCACGGCTGTGGCCGGCCGGTTGGCTGAGGAGGACGCTGGGGTGGGGGAGGATCATTAAAGGGGCTGATGGCCGGAGGGTTTCTAAATGCTGCACGCGGGATTGCTGCGTGGTGGTCACCAGGATTCTGTGGACGAAGCTCAAAGCCCTGAGGCATCCGTGGAGGAGAACCGTCGCCGCCGTCCGCGCCGGCCCACCCAAGGAATGGGTGATCTATCAACGGGCCCCGGGGCACCTGCGGTTCGTTTCGCAGCGCGTCGGGCAGTATGTCGTCAGCCATGGCCTGGTCAATAGCTTCATCGATTGTCTCTGGAGGCGGAGAAGGCTCCTCGGGCAACTCCGGTTCAGGGCCAAAAAACGACTTCCACCAAGCAGCCATGGCCTCGTTGGAGCTGACGAAGCCCAGGTGCCTGCGCACCTCGATCTTCCTTAGCAGGGTGATGATGCTGGGTCGTTCTGCCGGAAGCTCAAACTGGCATTGGCAAACAATATCGCGCAACGCAGTGTCGACCTGACCGTACTTGGGATCGTTCAGCAGCCACCCATATGTCTTGCCGGATGCGAGCCCATTCGTGGTATGGTAGAGCCGGGAGTCGAAGGGATGCGCATGATAATTCAAGGTGATGACGGCTTCCATCTAACTCAATTGTCAGCAGGGAGATTGGGAGTGGGGGAAGATGGACGAAGGGTAGACGGACTGCTTTGCCGATGAGGAAGATGGTGGTCCAGATACCGAAGCGGCCGGCAACCGAACACCCTTCGGTGAAGTCTGGGCCTCGAAATCGCTTTCCTTCCTCATCTGGTGGTATAGTGGTCGGTAGACCATCCCATTCCTGGTGAACTTGTTCCTATTTACAGTCAGAGAGCTTTCGACCTGTCGAGCTCATCAGACAAGATCACCTACCGGTGTCGCTTTACGCGTCTTGACAAGTTTCCTCATCTCCCAGTAGTTCACGTCTTTGAGGACCGGCCAGAGTTTGTTCATCGACCAGCTGAAGGCACCAAGATCGTGAAGCTAGAGCCGTTAGCATGTCGTCTAGAAGCCTCGAGATTTGATGAAACACCTTGAGAATAGGGTTAAACGGATGGGTGTCAGTTTTGCCAACGAGGACTGTGAAACGACTTAGTGGGAGGCTGACCGGCACTGCGGCGTGAATGCTTACTGTTGAACTCTTCCAGGTCAAGGTGAACATCATGGGCGACCTCGATCCCTTCTAGTTCCCGGAGGAACTGGTTTAGCCTGTTAGTGGCCGAAGCCGCGCGCATCTCTTCTTCAAAGTTTCTGCCCAGCTCTCGAAATGGAGCCGTGTAAGCCACAGCGGCAGCACCTTTGACCACTGGACAACATATGTTATGAGCGTGTTCAAAAGTATCGTGGAATGATGATTGACGTACAGCACTCCCAGATTCCCCAGAGCATCTGGTCTGAAAAGACCCATCCTTGCTGGGCGACCTTGACCAGCATGTCATACAGGTCTCCGTGGTCCAGAAACTCAAAGACGACGATGTTCAGACGGCCGGCATCGAACTCCTCCCCTTCCTTATATTTAAGGGGAGCCAGAGGGTTCTCACGACTGAAGTCCTCCTGTATCTTCTGACCAGTTTTGAAAAGATCGATAAGCTGCGTGGTATGTTCGGCACCGTCGTATCGAAGATGCCACTTGGATTCCTTGCCGGCGTTGAACCACTCACCGACACCCTTCTTGATGACGATCTTTTTGCTGACACCTCCCTCGAACCAGGCCCTCCACAGAGTGACGAATCCGTGACCGCCTGCGGCAAGGATTTTGATGAACTCAAGCTGGAAGCCTTTCCACCGAATGCCAGCAAGGCCAGACTTGGCCTGATGCGCAGAGTGCGACCTGCCTCCACGCTCGTGCTTCTCATTCAAGTACAGATGAATTCTGGGTTTGTCGATTTTCGATGCGGGAAATCGAATCTTGTCCCATATGTCTTTAGGAATGGATGACAAGTTGTGAAGAGTGACTGTTGTGTCCCCCCGGACTATGGCGCTCTGTACCGTCGACTTGTTGCGCAGCCATTCGAACTCCGACCGAGGAACGTCGAGCCTCCGGACTTTGATATCTGACGCATGCATATTCAAACGAGCTTGTTGATTTTTGGTAATTGTCTCAAGGAAACAAGGGGGAACACTGGAACTCGGGAGGGTGTTCGAGGGTAATAAACGTGTTCGGCCAGACAAAGGCGAGAGACATTGCCGGGGGAAGCTTCAATCGCATCGCTGTTCTTGGGAGAGCAAGCCATTCCCAATATCAACAAGGGAGGACGTTCAGGCGTCAATGCCAGCCTCGAAGGGTGGCATTGTGAGGGACTCGAGAGGCCGGATTTGGGCGTATCGCGACAAAGAAAGTGCGGGGATGCCGTGATGGTGGTTTGATGGTTTTCTTTGTCGCGGGCATTCTCAAAGCTTGAGAACTAAATAGGTTCTAATTTTTGAGCATCGGAGCAAGGGCAACGTGATGCCTGTGCGGAGATGTGAAAGGGCCTTTCTTTGATGTTGCGATGGTTCTCAAGACTTTGACGGAATGGAACGCGGTTTTGTTGGATCTATTGTAAGTGCAGCCATGACGACAGATCATGACGAGGGCTGAGCTCCTCATTCTTACCTGGAGAAGAGGGGGTAAATCGCTTGTGACCGATTGCACTTGCATCGACATCTTGAGCAACAATGAATTGACTCTCAAGAGTAAAAGTCTTGGGGTTGTCCACCTCAGGCTGGCCAGTTCATGTCATGTCCTTGCTTGCCTGCCTATTCCCAGCCGGGCTTGGGATGGAGTTGATATGGAACCAGTCCGGGCTAAATGAAACGGGTGTGGGGGGTGCCTTGGTGCCTGGGGCAAATCACCCGCTCACATGGGACGACATTCCCCTACGGGGAATTTAGGCTAAATTGCTTTTCTCCCGGGTGGCCTTTCGATTATCAATTGCTCCGCCGAGTCATGATACTTTCCGGATAACAAGCGATTGTTTCTCGGCGCAAAACCCACTGTGAAAAAAAAGAGGGAAAAATTGATGAACTGTTTACATGTTTCCAAGACTGGGGAACCTGGAGAATGCCATGCAGGCCCCCTTCCAAAACATGCTACGCCTGCGAGAAAGCTGATGCAACCACGTCACCAGCCTTGACCGAAGTCGTCCGACGAGCCGGCCGGGGTACGGGGCGTTTGGGGGACAGCGTTGACTCGTCCATCCGTCTGCCGCATCAATCACAGGAGCCCAAGGCCCTCGAAAAAGCTGGGCTCGCCGGCCCTGCTAGCACACCCGCTCGGGGAGCCCACCTTGCCCTTAGCCGCGACACCGACTCCAGGCTGCGGGCTCGTCAGTTTAAACGCACAAATGGGCGTCGACGGAGCTCCCGGGTCCTGGGAAGGTCAAGCTTCCACCTTCCCTTCGGTGGACACCCAGGGTTTTCTTGGGCGAGGGGGGGGGGGAGGGGGGGGACCTGCATCATCTGGCTGATGAGGGGGCATCATGCCCATCTCTCGCTGTCATGATAACTCCTCAGGGCTTGCGGCGCATAACTTCCTTTTGGCCTAGATCCCTTGCCGCTTTTCCCTGTCGCTCGTGGGGGGGGGGGGAGAAGGAGGGCATGGTTCGCGGGGTGATGCTGCGTCGGTTTCTTGGCCCGAGGGGGAGGAGACTGTAAGTTATGCCAGATGCTCGAACGACAAAATGCAATGGCTCGAGATCTGGGCTTGCGGTGAGTTTTGTAATTCAGTTCTTGGTTGAGGTGAGGGTGGTGAAGCTTAGACTCTGCGTGCTTCTATACGGAGTAATATTCGGGTCGTCGGTCATGGCTGAAGATGATCATTTTTTTTACTCCTCCGTCTTTTAGTCTAGAACTTCAGCTCGACGACCACCACGCGATAAGCGATTGAGATTTAGCTCTACCACGAGTAATTCCCACAGTGGACCACAACCACCCATCGCCAATACTAATAAAGACCAAAGATTGGATCGCATCTCAAATGGGCGTGGCCACCGCTCTTCGAAATGTCAAGATGCCCACCATCCGCCGGATGAATTCCCATGGCCCCACAAAGGCGGCAATGGGCGCCGGGCCTGGGATCAAAATACGACCCCGAATCGATGAGCCCACGCCTCATTCTCGCTCGCGCAAAAGGGAATTTCCGCACGCCTCCCAGGCTTTGCACGCCCCCAGATAGTAGACCCATGATATCGTCGGTGATGACATTCTCTGGCGCGCCTCGCTAGCTAGCTGTCCATGTCTTGCTGTTGACCCATGCAAGCGAGGAGTCGCGCTATCAAGCCAATGCCATGCCATGCCATGCCATTCTCTGTCATGCCCGCTCCCATGAGAGACCGCGTGTGATGCCCCGGCTGAAGAAGGCTGCGGAATCGAGCTGGGCCGGACTGAGGAGCTTGCTGTGAGAAGAGCATAAATACGTCTGTCCCCTCCTCCCTCCTACCATCCCAAGTTTTTGCTTCTTTCTACTCCCTTCTTCCCTCCTCTTCACCATCCATCTTCCTCCTTCGACTTGTATATACCCCAGTTATACCACAAAAAACACCAACTGTCAAAATGGCTGCTGCTGTCCCCAACATCAAGCTCAACAGCGGCTATGAGATGCCCCAGGTTGGCTTCGGTCTCTGGAAGGTCGACAATGCCACCTGCGCCGACACCGTCTACAACGCCATCAAGGCTGGTTACCGTCTGTTCGATGGTGCTTGCGGTATGTCCCATCAGTTGAGCCCTCTTTGTCTACTAGATTCCCGGTAGAAGTGCCCATCCTCTCTGTCCAGCATGTTTCCAGAGCGCGCAAAGACACGATCAAACAAAACGACGAGAGCCACACCAACAATGCCCCTCCTTCGACTATCTTATCCCTGCTTCGCTGCCCCTCCATTTTCCCCTGTCCTCCACTTCCAATTACCCCGAGAATATAGCCACAATGAGACCCCTGCAAATCTACCCCTCCATCAGCGTCATACCCCGTCCATAGCTGGACCCCCACCAAAAGACGGCTTCATGAGCAGGCTCGGCCAGGCGCATTGAGCGTCTACCATTGAGCCTGGCGAGTGAGCCGTTTCGCTCTCATCTTCTCTCACCTCTTCAGAACTGGATTCAAATGTGGTTTTCTGACATGAAGTCTCTCTCTCACAGACTACGGCAACGAGAAGGAGTGCGGTGAGGGCGTCGCCCGCGCCATCAAGGACGGCCTGGTGAAGCGTGAGGACCTCTTCATCGTCTCCAAGCTCTGGCAGACCTTCCACGAGGAGAAGCACGTCGAGCCCATCTGCCGCCGCCAACTCGCCGACTGGCAGATCGACTACTTCGACCTCTTCCTCATCCACTTCCCCGTCGCCCTCGAGTACGTCGACCCCGAGGTCCGCTACCCCCCCGGCTGGCACTACGACGGCGAGAAGGAGATCCGCTGGAGCAAGGCCACCAACCAGGAGACCTGGGGCGCCATGGAGGGGCTCGTCGAGGCCGGCCTCGCCAAGTCCATCGGCATCTCCAACTTCCAGGCCCAGACCATCTACGACATGCTCAAGTACGCCAAGATCCGGCCCGCCACCCTCCAGGTCGAGCTTCACCCCTACCTCCAGCAAGCCGAGCTCGTCCGCCTCGCCAAGAACGAGGGCATCGCCCTGACTGCCTACTCCTCCTTCGGCCCTACCGGCTTCATCGAGCTCGACATGGACCGCGCCAAGTCCGCCTCCCCTCTCATGCAGCACGAGGTCTTCAAGGGCCTCGCCGAGAAGTACGGCAAGACTCCTGCCCAGGTCCTCCTCCGATGGGCCACCCAGCAGGGTCTCGCTGTCATCCCCAAGACCTCTCGCCCTGCTGTCATGGAGCAGAACCTTGACTGCACCGCCTTCAACATTGACGAGGAGGACATGGCTCGCATCGCCAAGATGGACCTGAACCTCAAGTTCAACCAGCCCACCAACGTGAGTATCCTCAATCTCCCTCGTTGAAACCGCCATATAAAGACCAATACTGACCCTTCTCGTCTGCAGTACTTCCCTACCGAGAAGCTCTGGATCTTTGCTTAGAGCAACGACATGTGATGACGAATTTAAAAAAAGAGATTATTGGGAACAATTCTGTTTTGGGACATTAGGCGTTTGATGATGATGATGGGTCGCATTTTGTAGAGCCCAAATGACATGATGGGGACTCCGCCTTATAGAGTACAAAACAGTTGACCCCTCCAAAGGATGAATCGTGCCCGATGATACCTCATTGACGAGGATGTGAGTGCAGCTTTGAAGGCGATGTCGTGCTGAGCGTGGCGTAGCCAGATTTATTAATCATGCGTTCATTCGAAATTTGTCCTGAGACGTTATCCACAACTGTAGCTGGTAATCTTATTCTGTCATTGTTTGCCATTTGCGTGCTCCTCTGATGCCATGCCCGAATATGGATGAAATAGCTCCCCGCCCCCAACGCCATGCTGTTTAGTGTTGATGACTCTCCGAAAGTCCCGATTGCTCATGCTCTTACGAAAGCTGAGAACGGATTAGAGAATGCCCTTGCTCCGGTATGGATTCGTATGGAAGAGGGCGGGGACTTACTGGCGTCAATCTGTTTTATCTGAGGCAGAGTTACGCGAATCCTGTTTCTGTATGCGACAGGCTCTTGCAGCTGCAGCGGGTTGCCTTCAAAGTACACCGTCGTCAGGCTCTTCTTGTCCGCGAGGTAGCTGGAGACCTCCTTGTAGTCGCTGACGAGGTTGTAGCTGGCCCACAGCTCTTCGAGGTCGGCAAGCGGCGCAAGGCCCTGGATGCTGGTGACCTTGTTGTTGGAGATGTCGAGCACGCGCAGCTTGACGTTGTTCTCGAGCCCCTCGAGCGACTCCAGGGCGTTGTGCGAGATGTACAGCTCTTCTAGCGTCGGGACGTCCTTGAGCGGGGAGAGGTCGCTGATGCGGTTGGACTGGATGCTGAGGAGGCGCAGGTTGGGCAGGCCGGCCAGACCGGTGAGCTCGGTGATCTTGTTCTTCGCCACCCAGAGCTCCTCGAGGCCGGTGAGGGAGTCGAGGTTCCTGAGCTCGCGGATGCGGTTCGACCCGAGCTCAAGAGACGTCAGCTTGTCGAGCCCTTCTAGGCCGTCGATCCTGCCGATCTTGTTGGCAACGAGGAACAGCTCCTTCAGCTGCGTAAGGTGGCTGATGTGCTTGATGTGCTTGATCTTGTTGAAGCTGAGGTCGAGGCTCGTGAGGTTGGTCAGCTCGTCGACGCCGCGGATGTGGGAGATGAGGTTGTCGTAGAGGTCGAGGTCCTGGAGCGTCGCGGCCAGGGAGGAGAGGCCGTCTATCTCTTGGATGCTGTTCTGGCGGAGACACACGCGCGCTACGTGCTTGAAGCGCTCGAGGCGGAGGGAAGATATTGAGCCGATGCGGGAGTGGGAGCACATGATTTCTTCCGTCTCGGGGTCTTCATCATCGAGGAGGTCTATCGAGGCGGTGTTAGTTGCAGTCAAGTTAAAAGCAAGGCAAAATGTTTTCTACCCTCGTCGGCGCCAATCGTATCCCCCTCCAGGACATTCTCGTCGTCTGAATATTCCGGGTCGGACAGGGCCTCTGGATTTGTCACGAGAGCGGACTTGGGGACTCGAAGCTTGCCGTCCCAGCCCTTGCTGTTCCTTAGACCAGGGCTGGCCTCGCCGTCGGCGCGCGGGGACGGCAAGTCGTCCTGAATATCGATGTGCGCATGGCCGTCGTTTTCCTTGTCGGAGCCAGGCATTGCAGTGAACTGTTTTTGGGATTCTCCTGTGAATGTCCGGGGGGACGGTGATGATGTATTTGATGGCGGGGCAGGAGGGGGATGCGAGCAGGTCGTGGTCTCAAGTTGAGCTGTCGTGGAACGGAGACGTCTGTTGTGAGAAGATGGCGTATGGTGGAAATTAAAAAGAAAAGGGAGGGAGAGGAGACGAAGAATTGGATGGCGTTGTAGTTTTGGATTTCCAGGAACCAGGCAGAAGGCGTTGCTTAAAGGACCATGGCCGACCTGGGGCGGGTTCGGAGTGCGGAGACGGCGCGGTATGAGTGCGCCAATTGCCATGTCGCAGTGGTGATATCAGCGCAAATCAGTCCACCAAGAAGAACCCAAGACGCCTAAAAGCGGGGTGGAGGGGATTGGTTCAGCGCTGTCCAGTTCATCCTGCCCTCCCATCGGGTCTCCTTGCGCGCACGCATGTACATTCTGCCAACGCCGCCACCAACAGACGCCCGCTTCACTGGCAACACCATCCTGCTTGTTCGCTGTCGTCCTTGCGTCCCCCCCCGATCCGCGCAGCTGCAGGACCCTCGAGTCCAGTCGTGAGCGAACATGTCATAGACCTCGGCCTTTTCGTCTACAGCATCCCACGTTTCCCCCCTTGCCAGCTGTTCTTCTCTCCTCAACTCGACTCGATTGCGTTCGAATGTCTGCAGCCGCCATTCCCCAATGGCCTTGCGCGCATTCCGCATCGCGGCCACGCGCCCTTGCGCTCGCCCTCGATCCCATCTCCCGGCCTGGACGAGTCCCTGGAGGAGCCATTCCCGCGAGCTCTCGCCGACATGGCCCTGCAGAGGAGGAACCGTGGCTTTGCGGCCCGCCTCCGGCTGCACGAGGTCTCTTCACATCGCGCCTGTCCTGATGCCCCCGCTGCTGTTTGGTGGCCTGTTTGTGGCTCTATGGGTATGGAAGTGTGCCATGATGGTGCTGTTCCAGAACACCATCATTTACAACCCCTTCCTGCCGCCCAATGCGCGCAGCATGCGCATCGAAGAGTACTCGCGCGAGTGTGGAGGCGTTCAATGGAGGGAGGAGAGGATAAGATCTCTGGATGGGACCGAGATCGCCCTGTGCGTCTCGGATGTGCCGCCGCCTGCATCGCAAGCTGCTGCAGATCCGAAAACCCCCGTATACATTCTCTATTTCCAAGGTAGGTCTCAGGTCAAACCCGGGTGGCCGTTCCTCTTTGCCGCAGCTCATCTCATTTGCCAGGAAACATGTCTTCATTGCCGCCCAGGCTGCCTGATCTATCGTGGATCGCCCGTCGAGCACGAGATAATGAACCATCCGCCAGCTACATGATGGTGTGCCTGAGTTATCGAGGCTACTGGACGTCGCATGACCGACCCTCGGAGCCGGGGATAGACATGGATGCGCAGGCGGCGCTGCGATGGATCTCTCAATTGCATGAGACTAGATCGACAGGAACTGACCAGATGAAGCCAGTAGTGGTGCTCTGGGGACAAAGCATTGGGTGTGGGTTTGCTACCAATCTGGCTGCAAAGGGAGAATGCCCGCCCAACCTTGACTTGGATGCACTGGTCCTAGAGACACCGTTCACGTCTGTTCGGGCCATGCTCCAGGCGTTATATCCACAGCAGTGGCTTCCGTACCAGTACCTCTGGCCATTTCTCCGGAACCACCTGGACAGCTGGGCCAACCTCGGCATGATAGCTAGGAGGTTCAAGGAGAAGCCGCCTGGGATATACATTGTGGAAGCGGGTAAGGACGAGCTCGTGCCCGCCGATCACGGCCAGAAGCTGCATCAGCGATGCGAACTGGTTGGGCTCCCAGTGGAGCGGCATACGGTGCGCGGGGCCCTTCACAATGAAGCCATGGTGAGAGCCGCAGGCAAACAAGCAATTGCGCAGTCCATCTCATCAGCCGTCGCAAGGGCCCAGACACCCGGGTTGACAGGGAAAGGGGAGGATATCACGGAACAGGGAAGAGCCTGATTCAAAAGTGGTCAGGTAGAGGCAGGATCTTTGACATCTCGGTTTATCTGGCGTGAATTCGGGACATGTCGGCCATCTGCAGCCCTGGCGAACAGGGATATAACAAGAGTGTGTGTGTGTGACTGAGAAATGCCGTCACGGTCAAACGCCGCCGTTCAAGGGGCGGGACAACGGATCCATATCCGTCCAGACTCCGTAGATGCCCTCAAGTCTCATTCATGGAGCTTTTGCCTGGGCTTTGCACTAGGCGTCACTAAAAACCCAACAAGCTGAGTTGTGTGGATGCATTGGGAGAGCTATGCCGGGTACCTACCTTGCTCCCCCTGGCGGAATCTCACCCACGGACCAAGGCTAGAGGTTCCACAATGAATGAAAAAAAGCATGGGGTTTCAGGGAAAAAAAAGTTGTTTGCGGGAGACAGTGTGCTTTGGGCGAGAGGCCGTGATGCTGGTGTCTCGCCGTGCCGTGAGGATTAGATACCGGACGACCAACTCCCACAGCAATGCGCCGCTGAGGAGGATCGAGGGGAGGTCCAATTGAGAGCAATTGATTCTCCCAGCTTCCGCAATTGATTCGATGCAAAAAACGACGAGGCTTGACCAAAAGCTGCGAGCCTTGCAGCTCCATCGCCCAGCATGCACTATCATCCAGTCCCAGCGACTCGAGGGCTTCTGCCTTGGGAGGCTCTCCATCCAGCACGGCATGCCAACTGGGGGGGCCCATATATTTTTTTTGGGATGGAGGCGAACTCCATGCTCCACACCAAATGCCAGGCACCTCACACCCACTGTAATTCTCGATGGAACCCCGAAGCTTTGGGAGGCTTCCACCAACAAACCGCCCAAAAGGAAAATGAAAATGGCCCACGGAACCCGCTAATCAAAGCCCCCTTGCCTTGTACTCCCCCAGCCCCTTTTCCTCTGAAGCTGTGACTCGACACCAAACTGATCCTTTCGGGCACTGCACCGCCCCCAAATCCAATTAAACCCCCTGTTATGAATCACGTGTTCTCGCTCCAATATCGCGACCCCCACTTTCTACCAATCTACGCGCACACCCTTCAGCACACGCGTCGCACTACGACTTATCACCACGTCGGCTCCCAGAAGGCTGACTCGCCTCACTCCAACACTAGGTAGAAAAAGCATGGCCGCATCAACTCCTGGTACTTTTCCATCTGCTGCGAGGCCAGGGGTGCCACTATAGTCAAAAAGCTGGTGCCTTATTCCGCACGGAGCATCTGCCTGAACTATTATAAAGACGGGCTGCTTCTGCTTCTGCTCGAGTCGCTTCTATTCTGTGTGAGAGATCAGGACAGTGACTTTTATTTCCCAAGTCGGCTTCATTCCAGTCCCGAGATTGAAGCCTGAGGTAGGTTTTTACGGAAAAAACCAACGATTTCCTTCCGGCGTCTTTTCTTTTTTCTCATCATCTGCCCTTCTTTTTCTGTTGCCTCATCTGCCTTATTGTGTCCATCACATCATCGGATCACTTCCCAGCGCCTATAAAAGGCATCGATAATTCCCGCCATTTAATGAGATTGTCGTCTCGCACACCGGACCTCACGGGAAAATCCTGAGAACAAACCGCCAACATGTTCACCAGACGATACGACACTTCCAGCAAGAGCTTCTCCAAGGGCCACAAGGTCAGCAAGTCGAGCTCCTCGTTCAGCAAGGACAGCGGCGTGACCAAGCGACGACATGAGTCTCGCCACCGGAGGCCTACGACGGCCTCAACAGCGACTGCAAGCGATGACACTGCCATGGGAAAGTCTGTATCTCTTTCTTTCGTCTGTCTCCACGAACCTGACAACTAATTTCCCCACCCCTTTTTAGCAACTTGACTTCAGCCATCGTCACTCTCGTCGTCGGTGTTGAACAGCGCCTCTTCGCAGCGCACGAAGACGTCCTCTCCGGCAGCCCCTTCTTCAGCCACGCTCTGCGAAACGGATACATGGACGTCGCCACCAAGCGCATCGCCCTGCCCGACGAGGAACCCGAGATCTTCAGCTCCGTGCTCGAGTATCTCTACAAGGGAGACTACTACCCCCGCCTCATCCACAACAAGCGCCGCAACTCGTGGGAGATTGAGCCCGCCAGCGAGGAGGAGCGTGCTTCCGTCGAGAGCACTGTGTATCATCGTGGTGTCGATGGTGATCTTCTCAAGGATACCGTCATCTACTGCGCGGCGGAGAAGTACGGTCTGGATGAGTTGAAGAAGTTGGCCCTGCGCAAGCAAGGACTTCGTAAGTCGCTCACTTCGCTTTCATCCCTGAAAAATCATGGCCTGACCATCTGTAAGAATCCGGCATCCAGTGCAGCACCATCCTCGCATCGGCAAGATACGCCTACGCCAACACTCCCGACACAGACTCCAAGCTCCGAGCTCACTACCTCGCCCTCATCATCCGCTCACGCAGCACGTTCAAGCGCAGCGGCACCATGCAACTCGAGATGTACAACGGCGGCACTCAGCTCTTCTTTGACCTCTTTGTTGCGCTCTGCAATCACGTTGATGACATTTCCTCTGCCCAGTAAGTCTCACATTCACGACGATATCTTCTTCATCAACTAACATTTTATTTTCAGGAACACTCCACGATCAAACCGCCACTTCTCTTAATGCCCCATCCATAAGTGGCCCTCATCATTAATGAAGCACGAATCTCCTTACCTCCTTTCTTCGATACACGGCACGGGATGCAGAAACCCAACCAACAACCGAAAACTAAAGAAAACAGCGGCGTACGGAGTTTGAGCAGCAAATGCTGCCCTTTCTGATTTTTCACGGAGTTTTTGGCTTTTTTTTTTCTGTTGCCGTCTCCCTCCATGTACAATTACTCTTCTCATCGAGCCATTTCGGGACTTTTTTTTTTTTTTTTTTTTTTTTTCACTTCGGAGCACAGGTTTGGTCACAAGATTTGTCTCGCCTAGAGCGAGACTGGTTTGGTTAAATTTTTCACGATGGGGGCTTTTTTGTCGAGCGGGAATACCAAGACTGATATCTCGGGGAGCGGAAATTGTATCATTATTCACGACGCTCATTGCAACGAGCTATTTTTAAAGAGCGAAAAAAACTTTAACAGGAAAGACTTGTCATTTTTGGGGGATTTATTATCCGCCTCTCCTTTGTCTCCTATCGCCGTGAACTTGGGGTGTGAAACAACAGCATCCAAACGAGAGACAACAAGGTTCGCCAAGTAGCCCTGCTCTATCGTGAAACACAGATTGCTTGTGTCGGAATTCCTCCCCCGACCCATGAGTCATACGATGGACGGGGGGGAGTGTGTGTCTTTGAGGAGGATGAAAGGCGTGGGGAGAAGAGGCAACCTATGCGACCCAGCAGGGTGAAATGCGGGGGGGCAAGCAGACGTTAGGATTCGTCGGAGATACTGAACCGGCGTGTTGGATAAGTGCTTCTTGCATGGACCTTTCGTTGAGGCATCGAGAAAGTTGGGGGTTTACAAGGGCGAGGGTTTGAAGCGGGATGATAGCGAGGTGGACAAGGGTGATGCACGGTATTGTGCTTCACCGTGAATATGGCGCAAAAAGTAACTCGAAGGGAGGGAGGCAAGGGCGCAACAAATAGCGTGGGCTGAAAAAGCAAACACGCAAAAGACGGAGGGATTGTAGAAGCATTTGTCTGATTTGTCGGCGCCGGCGTCATCTTGACGGCTGCGCTTTCTGCCCGTCCTTCCACATGCCGCTAGAATGCATTCCTGGTGATAATGGTGAGTCTAAAAGGGGGCATCGCTGGTCCTTCACACCTCCCAAAGTCCCGTCTCATATTCTGTCGCACACTGCAACGACCTCACTCTCGCTCACACACCCGTTCCGGGAAAAGCACCCTTCTTGGACAACACCACAATGCCTCGCTCGCGGGCGATATAGCCTTTCATCAGGTCCTAGAAGAGACACGCCCCAGTTAGTGACTCAGGTCTTTGTAAGGCTGAGATGGAGGGGAGTGGGAATAGAAACATCGTGAATGCCCCAGGCAGACACTCTGTCAAGGCAGCATCCTGGTGACGAGTATATAGTCAAATGACCGCCACACGGATGCCAACAACAAATCTTCAACCATTACCCGAACAAGCGGAGCGAGGCAAAGAGCGGGCCCCATGAGGCAGCCGGCGCATAACCGATACGAAAGGAGCCGGACAACTCACCTTGTAAATCATGTTGGCCAGCAGGCATTCAACCTCGTCAGGATCGATCAAGTGCCCAACGCCCATGCTGATGGCCGCCTGGAATTCCGCAACAGGGACACGAGTACGACGCATGGGAGCCGTGTCACCCTCTTTCGGCTCGTCGAAACCGCCAGCAATGAAGACCTTACGCAGCAGGTTACGCAAGGCAATATCTCGGCCCCGCTCGAGGGTCAGGTAGATGCGCCGCTTGACGAATTCATCCTCGCCCTTTAGCAGAGCTTGATCGAACTCGAGGAGGTTCCCGGACTTGATGCACCTGGCCAAAGGAAGGAAGAGTTCTTGCAAGCGAGGGTAGTCAGCCAGGAGCTCCTCGGTTGGAAGAACGTGGCTGGTGAGAAGGCGAGAAGGAATCAGGTAGGTTAGGATCCGTCTGCATCACGGTTAGAAATGCTTGCGTGGGATGAGTCGGGGGTCTGTATACTCGGACTGGGCTTTGGCATCTTTGTTACATAATTCCAATGCCTCGGTAAGATAGGCTTCGGCCTGTTCGTGTTAGTGGATGAGATTATCCTTGCCGTCGATATCCTTACTGGTAAGTAGTTCTCTTCCAGGAAGAGCAAGACACCTTCATAGAATTTGAACGTTACTCGCTGAGACTTTGGGAACATCTCCAGAGGGGGCATGTCGCCCTTGTCATTATACACGGCCAGAGTCTTAAGAATGGTCTTTGACAAGGGTGCCGAGTTCAGCTTGAAGTATGTTTTGAAGAGAAGATTGATAACGAAGTAGATTCCCCACTTCCTGGACTCCTCCAGTGGTGCTCTGAATCATGGTCAGCGTTGGTCAGTGTGAGGACTGGGTGATAACCCTACCTGTCGTTTAGACATAGAGAAAAGATCCGCTTCAGGTGGCCTTCGCAGTCTCGCAACTGGAGTTGCTTGTCCGTTTCTGGGTCAAAGTCATCCGCTATCAAGGAAGCGCCAGGTCCGGAGTCGAATACTTTGGCACGGCGCTCCTCGTCGGATTTGATGGCAAACAGCCGCAGATACTTGCCCACCATGTAGAGAGACGGAATAGTCCACGCCTCGAATCCATGTGAGTTATATCCGCGGATAAGAATTGAGGTCAGTTCCTTCCAGGCCTCGTACACTTTTGTCCATGAAGACTTTGAGAAAAACACATCAGCTTGGAATGTCCCCTCTGGTGTGAGATCAGTCACTCACCTTTCCGCTTTCTCCGGCCAAGATCTCGCCAATAGCTTTCCAATATGAGGTGTAGACCTCAACCCAGCCCGTAGTCTCTTCATGGTCCAGTTTCCGTCGGTGTGATGTGTTGGTCTTGATGAAGTGCTTAATGTCACCCTTGACACTGTGAGAATTCGTACTACGCCATACGGCCATCAGTCGGTGGGGATCATCTGGCGGAGGGACAGGCGACAGCGTCTGGGCCAGCTTGTATCCATTCCGCAGGACATGCGCCTGCGCAAACTGGTCGAATGTTGTGTTCATGGTTTTGACTCGGACGCTCGGAGTGTCGTCAGTGAGAGTAAGAAGCTTGCCTGAACGGGATTCAACACAGATGCCGAGTGAGAGGGATAAACGATGGGAAAAGGGTTTGTGTTTCGGGAAGAAATGCCCAGAATAATACTCTCAAGCGTAAGGGTGCTTCATCATTATTGTCAGAAATGTGTAACCTTGAAAGTTGATGCTGCTCCCTTCCGCCCTTGTTGTTCAAGACCCTCTCTTGCCGCCTTCCAACCTTCTGAGTTGAAGCTTGTCTGCGCTTCTGATTGGACGCTCGACCCACCCGTCTTGGCGGGTCACTCAAGCGATGTGGCACGTGACAGAATTTCAGAGTGGGTCGAGACCGACCAATCGCTGTTGGGGCCAAAGCCCTGCAGATGGCTACGTCTCTTAGCCCTCCCACACCTTTCGCACAAAAAAATATCGCCCGCGATCTTTCAACTTCGGCCATCTTCACTAACCTTCGCGACAGTCGGAATTGACCACCGTCACAGTAAGCCACCAGCAGGAGATACCCTCAAAGGAAATCACTAACGAGCATTGCAGATGGGTAAGCATGCTTTTATTTCCCGCGCTCGATCTTGAACGATGCCGCCCGCCGGAGGAAAAAAAACACGACGAAAAATAATTTCGACACCAAGGAGATTCAATCAGGGCATGGATTCAGGCTGCTTTTCGGGGTAGCAAAAAGTCCCTCGGGGCTTGACTGGCAGGATTGGATTGTCTATCACTTCTCGACGGAACTTGCTGAGGACTTTTCCACCTGGAAATTCCACAACCTCGAATTTCAGCCTCTCCCCTCGACTTGTCTCAAACAACACTCCTCTCGACCCTCAACTCTGGCCCTCCGGCGCGCGGCATCTGACAAAGTCCTACTGAGAACCTCAATACTGACCATGAACGCAGGTCGTCTTCAGGAATACGAGGTCATCGGGCGCCACCTGCCCACCGAGGCTAACCCTACCCCCGCCCTCTACCGCATGACCATCTTCGCTCCCAACGAGACGGTCGCCAAGTCCCGATACTGGTACTTCTTGCGCGGTCTCAAGAAGGTCAAGAAGGCCACTGGTGAGATCGTCAGCGTCAAGGTGGTGAGTAGCTTCGACAGGAGCCGACCACCGGGCAAAAGAAGCTGACTCCGTGTTCGTAGCTCCACGAGAAGCACCCCCTCAAGGTCAAGAACTTTGGCATCTGGATCCGATACGACTCTCGTTCCGGCACGCACAACATGTACAAGGAGTACCGTGAGCTGTCCCGAACAGACGCCGTCGAGTCCCTCTACTCCGACATGGCCGCCCGCCACCGTGCCCGCTTCAGGTCGATCCACGTACGTCGAAATTTCAAAGCTCTTCTAACACCAGCAAAACCAAGCCGCTAACGCACATTTTCCAGATCCTCCGCGTCGTCGAGATCGAGAAGACCGAGGACGTCAAGCGACCCTACATCCGCCAGCTCACGCAGAAGGGCCTGAGCTTCCCCCTCCCCCACCGCATCCCCAAGGAGAGCGCCAAGAAGGTCTTCAGCGCGAAGCGACCATCCACTTTCGCTTAGAAATGTTTTCGGTTTTTTCGAGGACGGTTGGGGGCAGGCTCTTGCGGGTGTTACAACGGGATCATGGAAATATCAAACCTGCTTTTGCTTCGATAAAACGGGCAACGAAATGAAACCAAAAATTTTCTGAGCATTGCGGGATGGCGGTGATGCCACCAATTGATTGGGCTTTCTAGCAAAAAAAGAAAACGACTACCGATTGTGAAAGGACTTTGCGTGTCAAGAAGTCGAGTCCCCTGTTCCGCTCCCCTCCGGAGAATTGTCCATCTGCGTGTCGTTGCAAAACTCTGTCCAAAATGTCCATTCCATCGGAGCGTTCTGCTCCATTCCCGGGCCCAGGTCGAGATTCAGCAACTCGGGGGGGTACTCGAATAATATTGAAGGATCCATGACGCTGGTGTCGTATGGTTGTGTGAGGCCGGGTCCTGAGCTGGGAAGTGTTGTTGGCTGGAGGTCGGTTCCATAAGATAAGGGTTGTTGGGCCATGAAATCTGTTGAAGGCATCAGGGATGCCAGAGACGTAGTAGCATCGCCTAGATTAAGACTCTTCATCAGAGCCTCTGCCCTCGCCGACCTCGCCTTCTTGAGAAGTTTCTTAATCGGCCGCCAGAGCGAGCCCCTCGCTGTATCGGCGATGTGATCCCTCGATGAGGGAAAGTTGCGCTCCACGACAGCCCATGCTCTATCCACAAGCTCGCCCTCTGTCTGCACGCAGAGCTCAGCCAACGCAACCGCAAGGGGATGCCACTGCACATATGTATCCGTCCACCAGGCGAACCGGTCTTCCCACTGCTGCTTGGTCATGCGCTCGCGCAGCTCCATGATGGACACCGACGTGCGCAGCATGGTCTCCTTGGAGACACGAGGCCTGTTGGGGGCCGGTCCACCCGTGAATGGGTATTGGATATTGAGCCACAGCTTGAGTATGACGACTCGGGCAATCTCAGAGGCGTATACCGAAGCGAGGTGGGAGGGTCGGGCGGTGTGGATGAAGGTGTTTTCGAGACGGCGAATCTGTGCGATAAGTTCGTCCTCAGTGTACAAGAAATGTTCCGCCTTGCCGGCCGCGTTAAAGTGAGGATGTGATAGGAAGCCGAAAATCCCTGAGCACATGGCTGTGCACATGCAGATGACGTTCTCGGCGGGAGATGACTTGGGAACCAGAGGGCCTATTGAGTCAGGTCCAAAGTCCTCGTCGTCGATTGGTGTAGGCATGGCGGTATCAAAGCGGGCACGTGTGAGAATTGCGTCGGAACCGCGATCTTCGGAGCCACGGACATCCAGGACGACGATGAAGTGCCATAGACGACGTCGCATCTCCGCTACGAAGGGCGTGTAGCGATGGCCGTCGCCATCGCGATGAAGGCCCATTCCCTGGGCCAGGCGTATGACAAGGGAAGTGAGAGCCCACGAGGTCCGGTTGTGCAGATAGGCTCGAATCATACTTGCATAGAGTGTCGCAGCTTGGAGCGTCTCCAGCTCGTTCGTGTTGAGATAGTCTGCCTCGGCGAGGGCCCGCTCAACAGCAATGCGATACCGACTGACGAGGACATCCTTGCTCTGGCCCAGCTGCTTCTGGCAAGCCTCCGGCTTGAGACAGACAGCGGCGCAGAAGTAGATGGCGAATATGACAGCATTTGTTGAAGGGCTGAAGCTATACGTGTTTGGTGATTCGATATAGGTCTGGAGGTGCTTTGTGATGGTGGGACGATGCAGGAACTTCATGAGAGGGTCGACATTGCGCGTGTAGATGGTCCAGAGGCGAATCATCATGTCCGGAGGAGGGTGAACGAGCGGCTCTCTCTCGTTGTAGTCTAGGTTTCCAAGCAAGAAGCCCGATGATCCCGTAGGTGCCGGCGGTGCCGCCTCGATCGACTCCGGGCTATCTCCTTCCTCCTCCTCCTCATCATCGTCAGATGGCTGATCCAGCGCTTGCCGGATCCCCTCCACCTCGGCGCACAAGTTCCCCCAGAACCCAGCGCTGAGATACTTCTCACCGGTCTGCGCGCACGCGGCGTGAGTGGCGGCAGCCTGGGACTCCGAGCACTGATCCTCCAGCGTGGCTGATAGCGTCGTCGCACCCCGCGGCACATCCGGTGTCGTCGTCGTCGTCTCCTCGTCGAGCTGCCTCAGCTTGGAGGGGTCCGCCTGGTTGACGATGTTCTCCAGGCGGCTGATGCGGTCGAGCAGTTCGCTCTGACGCGGCCGCGGAGCGCGCCGGGTCGGCTTCCGCGAGGGATAGGCGCAGTCGAGCCCGAAGCGAGAGCACTGCGTGCAGACGGGCTGGGTCTTGTCGCACTTGATCTTGCGGGTGCGGCAGCTGGAGCAGCTGAGGACCTTGGCCGGGCGGCCTTCGTGGTGCGCGCTCATTGTCACTTGACAGGGGAATTGATTGGCGCGTGTAAGACTGTGCAGATGGTTGGATATGTCGCCTGATATGTCGCCTGACTTGGTATTCCTAAGGATGGGCGATGGCGTTGAAAACGTGGTTGTAAGTTGAACGTCGAAATCCTAAAACTGCCGACCCCACCCGTTGATCGTTTCGATTTTGTTTGGGTGTGAGATTTTGGGGCGTCGACTTTCAGCTGCGTCCTTCACGACGGTTCCTAATGTCTCAAAATTAGGATTGATCCTGGAAAGAGTCAACGTTACCAATTAATCATCCGAACCGCCGTCTAATAATGTCAGTGACCGTGAATTTTAGCACGCTCGCTGGTGAGGTACTTGCAGCCCCGTTGAATGCGAATGCGTCACTCAGCTGAGGAACTTTTGTCGTCAAGGCAATTCCGACCGTGACTCATCGATACTAACCGCCGTGATAAAAAAAAACAGTGAAGATGGAATATTCTTCTTGATCTTGTTCTCTTCGTCGTGATATTTAAAAAAAATTACCTTGTCACGCTGACTTCCCAGTCACTCTTTCTACGACATCATGGAGGCTACTCCCATCGAGTGGGTAAAAGTCAAAACGACTCTCCCCAAACAACCACTCCCACCCAATGATAAGCGAAAACCCTTTCAAACAGAGCGCCTCATGATGCGGCCAATGACGGAGAATGACCTCGAGGCTCTTCAAGCCCTCCGTGCGCAGCCTGAGGTCATGATGTGGTCCATCCAGGGTAGGCCGGATGAGTCCATCGAGGAGACGAAGAAGAGTCTCGCGCTTCGCCTGCCCCCTCAAGACGAGGAGCGATACGACTGGGCCATCTGCCTCCCTGAGACAGGCGAGATGATCGGTATCGGGGGAAACGGCATGTGGAAGGGCGAGCAAGGCTGGCCAGTCCTGGGATACATGTTCCTGAAGGAAGCATGGGGCAAAGGATACGCCACCGAGTTCCTCAGGGGGTTTCTCCCCGTGTGGTGGTCTCTGCCGCGGGAGGAAGTCGAGATCGAAGTGGACAAGAGCACGGTGCGCGGAGAAGGAGAGGTCAAAGTCGAGTGCATCTCCGCCATCACAGTGGAAGAGAACAAGGCGAGCCAGAACGTGATGAGGAAGTGTGGGCTGGAGCTGGGGAGGGTGTTTGAGGAGCCAGATCTCCGGGACGAGACGCAGACGGTCAAGCTGTATGGATTTATAGCACGGAAGGACAGGGGGCAGTGATCGGTTGCAAGGATAGACGATTAGGTGGATAGATGGTTCGCCGAGAGGAGGGGGTTGCGGGGGTTGCACCCACCGGACAGGCCCGGACATCTCAGAAGTCCGTGACGGTGTCCGGGTCCGTCGAGGGACCCACTTTCGACCCGGCCAGGCGACTACTTATATGACGTCGAGATGAATTGTTTCGACTCGACTGTAATTTATCCTACAAATTGATCCTTCTTCGTCAAGGACATTATTATAGCTCACCAGTCTTCCAAATCCAAGAGAGTTGACGACTTCCTATCACAATGCAGCTCCCCCTTCCATCCCTCCTGGCCACCGCCACTGGCATCACCGGCTCAGCCTGGGCCTCAGGTGAGAATTCGCCCTATAACTCACCTAATTCTCTTCCCCTTACTTACCATATACTTTAGGCGCCATAGCCAGCCTCTCCCTAATTGGGATCCCTGCCGCACTCTCAGCGCCCTCCACCTCCGCTACCGTGTGGGCCTCACTCTTCAATCACGGTGCCGCCATCATGCCCAAGTTTGCCGGCACCACTGCTCTCGCCTACATCTACGCTGCCTACGACGCTCACCAGCACGGCCGCAGATGGATGGGGCTCGCGGCGGGCGCCTTGCTGACCTTGGCTATTGTCCCGTATACGATCCTGTTCATGAGCGGCACGAATGCCTCGTTGCTCAAGGCGGCGGGGGGCGAGCTGGAGGCTTCGAAGGAGGAGGTGGCGAAACTGATTGGGAGATGGGGGATTTTGAACCTTGGGCGGAGCTTGCTTCCTCTTGCCGGGGCTATTGTGGGATTCTTAGCCATGTTTGAAAACTTGTAATCATAAGTCACTGGATGAGATTGACGGCGTTGGTTTTTCTATTTTTTTTAGGTCTTTAATAGTGCAGATGCTTTAGGCAACCTCAGTTCTACTCAGTGAATATATCCTTCATTCACACCCAGTTCATAGTCCACTCCCTCGATGATAGTTGCGCCCCCATCCACCGCCCCTCTCGACCCAGCTCAGCGCCGCTTCTTCATCGTCTTCTCAAACGCCACGATCAGAGGGCGGCATTTGCCCAAGTTCTTCTTTGGCTCCCACGTGTTCTCCTTGCTCCCAAACCCCTTCCACTTGACGAGATAAAACTGCTCCAGCGTGTCTGCGTCAATCTGCGAGTCGACGATTCTCTCAATCTCCCACTCCTGTTGGGGTCGAGGACCAGGCCCATTCGCCTTCGCCTTTTTCTTGCCTGGGGGACGGCCGCGACCCCTCTTGGCTGGTGCCTTGACGGCAAGAGGCTCCTCCTCCTTTGGGCCAGAAGAAGCGGCGGCGGACGAGATGCGCTCGGAGCGGCGAGGCGTGGCGGGTGCATCTGGGTGGACGAGGCGTTGACGCTGGCGCTGGCGCTTGGGGGGAGTTTCCATGGTATTGCTGGAGCTTTCGTCCTCGGAGGAGACAGCCGAGCGGATGCGCTTCACGGATCTGGCGAAGGACCTGGGGTTGATGGGAGTGGGTGCTTCCTCCTCGTCATTTTCGACGCCTGCAATGTCGGAGACCACAATATCCAAGCTTTCATCCTTATCCTCAATGCTTGGTACAGGCCTGCAAGATAGTGAGAAGCCGGGAGATGCGAAGGGGATAGTAGAATAGGGGGCATACCCGTCAAGGCCGTCAATGGGTGGGTTCTTGTCGCGAGCGTAAAAGACGGTCGGTTTGTCCTCAGTGGAAGGCATCGCGGCGGGAAACTGATGGTGTTTGTTTGGATAAATGATTTGACTCGGATGATTGGTTTGGCTTGGCTTTAGGAGAGTGTTTCGCACAAAAAGCCGGATTGAAGAAGGAGGTCTTGAGACTCTTGTTAGGTCTGATTATATCACGTAGGTTAGGTGTAGAGATAGAAGAAAGAGGATTGTAGTGCATCGAGGAGTTTGAAATTAAATATCATCCCGTGGGGAGAGGTCTGGCTGTGGGGGCACTGGCCTTGCGAAATAGAGACGATGACGGGACGGAGAATGGGCGATCAGTGGGCAGCGGCTTTTCTGTGGCAGTGCCAAGTGTGAAAAATGATGATTGAAAGGGAGGGACAATATGCTACTATGCACTCTGAAAAGTTGATAAATAGACCTGCCGTTCGGGTGGAGCCTTAAGTCTGTGTATGAATAGGAGCCAAGTTGCGATTGAAAGTCAAGAGGAGCAGTTTGGTAACGTTTCATGTATTTATTCTCTGCTAACGGCTGGTGAATTGCCCTGGGTTTCCAGAACGCTGAAATGCTCAAGCTTGATGCTTTGAGGATGAGCCCGCCGTACAAATGCCTATACTGAGTTGTAGGCTTACCTTGTGCCTCCGACGGTCTTGCTCTCGTCGTGGTGCTAAGCCCCAAATACCAACTCGTTACCTTGCCTTATGGCTGCTCCTTTAGCCTCGACAATAGCGAAAGCTGCGAGGCATGGATGAGGCGTGCTTAATCGAGTTCCTCTACCTCATCGTCTTTCAGGTGCCTGAAACTGCCATCTCTAATGGCAGCCTCCACGGGGTTCTGGACATCAATGATGCCAGTTTGTTTCAGACTGGAACCGAGTTAGCGCCATAGTCCCTGGAAATCCGACCTGATACGACTTGCCGTTCAAACAGCACGTAGAGTCTTTCAGCTTCCCGCTCCTTCTCCTCTTGACTCATCTCAGGTTCGTCGACGATCGTTTCAGCGTCAACAAACTGACCAGTGATGGGATTGACTTGCTTCTGTGAGCCGCTGATATCTCTAGTGCTGAACGCCTCCGAAGCTGAACTGGGGATGGGCACGTTGTTTTGGAAAAGGAAGCCCGATGCGAAGCCATAGCCGACATTTTCCACGAACTTTGAGGCATCCCTATCCGACATGTCGAAGAAAAGGTTGGAGATGGCCTCACGTAGCAAGGGGGCCATCGGGTTTGTCGAATTCTTGAGCATCTTTGCCGACAAGGTGTCTCCCGTGCCGAGCACGTTTTTTCGGTCCTCAGCCGTTGGTAAGAGATTTTCCCGAATGTACTCCTTGGTTGGCTGAGGTGCGTTTGCATGGACTTTGCGGATGACGTTGATGAGCGGTGACACAACGGGTTCCAGATCGGCGTCGCCGTACGTCTTTATGGCAGGGTCGAGGAGGTTGATCAATCGAGCTGCAACTTTGGTTGGGTCATTCTTGGGATAGAGGACCGCCTTGCTCTTGTCTGATTCCATATTCAGGTTCAATAGGGCGTTGACAAGTGGCCCGAAAGGAGGGCCGAGTGGTTGTGACTCTGGGATGTCCTGCTTCCACAGCAAAGCCACAATATGCGGTACTGCGGGAGTAAAGGACGGGACATAGTCGTGGCAGTAGTGAGTAACGTTGAACAAAAGCTTCAAGGTCTCAACGAGCGCCATTTCCTGCATGGGGTCGATCTTGGCCTTGGATTTGCCCGATACCTCCTTTGCATGACGACTGAGGTTGTCGACGATGTGGTCTGCCAGGTGGTGCTTTTCAATGAGCTCCTTAAGGTCGACGGTTGAGCCGTAGGTTGACAGAAAGATAATGCGGGAGATGAGGAACTCGTCATCAGAGTTCTCGGTCTTGAGCTCGTCACAAGCCCTGGGGGCAAAACCCTTGTCGACAAATATCTGTCGGGTATGCGCCTTTAGAAGCATGGCGTTGGCCAGAACTCGCAGGGCGGCACGGGCAGTCTTGGTCGATGGGCTGTGGAAAGCATGACGTAGGAGCATATGAATGCCCTAGAAGGATCAGTACTCGGTAAAGCAACCTGTAGGAAAGGTAGCCGACTCGCTCACCTTCTCTGTAAAGATGGGGTCGGCATTATCGGGGTCCCGACTGTATATCTTCAGTTCCTCCAGAGCGAGGTCGCGGTCTGTTATTGGCGTTGGAAGATTACCCCAGTCGACCACGAGGGAGATGCATACCTGAGGGGAGGAGAATGACCTTTTCCAGATCATCGCTGAGCTTGTTGACCAGTTCGGTGACGGCCTTGAGCTTGGCTGAGGTTGTCAGTCGCACCCTGTTAACTCGAAAGAATCAACTTACCAGGCCCCGTTGCTGTGCCTAGTCGCCGTGACTCCATGATGCTGATCGGTTGATTAGTCGGATTGCTGATGGTATATGTGTATGATGAGGATATGAAGTTGCAGGAAGCCGCAGCATGGAGTGCGTGATGTGAAAGGACGAAAGGGACAGCCTCTAAAATAAGGCATACATCTTGGCTGGAAGTTACGAGGAGCCTCGTACAAAAGGAAGGGTAAGTACGGAGTACGGAGCAGGAAGGTAACCTTGAAGCTCTACGTAGGTATACCTAGAAAGATGAGAACATCTTCACTTGGCCCGTCATCATTCATGTGCGAAGTTTACTACATACCAACTGACTGAGGGAGGGTGTGGAGAAAAGAGTCCTAGAGGTAGTCAAGCCTAGAATATGATATTTCTGGGTGTCAAGACTCCGTACTCGGCGCATCATCAGTGAATCATGCGAGCTGCAAGATCACTGGTAAGCTGTAGACATTGGACGTATCCGTAGAGACTTCCAGGCTGCGCACGGACCTTCCCGTTAATTGATCCCCGCCTCCCGACCACCCAAACTCGCGCTTCGACGCGTTGGCCGGGGAAGGGAAGCGCGGCCTGGACGTGTTGAAGGCCTTGCCTGATTGACCCTGGAAAGAAGAAACCAATTTACCTAGTTCAGGATGAGCATTTGATCCAGCTTCAACCCCAAGCTTCAACGCCACGCATTTTCGCCCTTGTCCATCCAACAGTTCTTTACCCATTCTTGGAAAAGGCGTTTGTTTTCTGCATTTTATTTTCCTTTTCGCATCGCTCGCAGTCGAATCCGTCTCTCTTTTCTGCATGTGTCTCTAGCGGTTTCCCGGCCAATTCAGCGCTGTCTAGATCGCCAACGCTGCCTGGCAGCCATGGCATCTTCAGCACCGGCCCCCAACACCACCATCGACGCTCTCCCAACTCGGCCGCCGACGCCGCCTCGAGAATCCAACCTCGAAAAGCGAGCTTCCATGAAGGCCGCTACAGGTCGTCCATTCGACCCTCGACTTAGCCTTCAGACTCCGCCAGGCGCTAACACCCCTTCGTCGACCGGGGCAACCAACCCCAACTCAAGTTCGAAGCGCATAAGGAAGAAGGTCGAATGGTCAAGTCACACCGAGTACAAAGATCCTCCGGACTATCGAGACGCCAGCAAGTTGTTTAGGTCATCGCCGCTCTCCGCCTCGTCCGCCTCCTCGAAACCTGTCAAGGGCATCCTCAAACCGTCGTCGTCGCCCAATCCCCTCGCATCGCCTCTCCATGGCCAGCTCAATGGCCTTACAAGTCAAGCTAGTATTGCCGAGATGCTGGACTCGACGATCAAGCAGCTCGCAGGCCCCGACAGGGATTCGCGGCTCGATGCGTACATGATGCTCTCCCGCGCTCTCAAGGCGTCCAACAACCTGCCGGACCGAGTTGCCTTGCAAGACAAGATGAGTCTGTTCATGTCCTTCATCGAACGTGATGTCAAGTCCAAGAACGACAACGGATCCCCCGACACCTCCCTCATCAACCACGCCCTCAACCTCCTGACGACCTTTCTTCATTTTCCAGCCATCGCTTCCACACTCACTTCCGATTTCGGCGTCTTCATCACCGACCACTGCATTCGATGCTTCTCCGATCCAGCTCTTCCAAAAGACCTCGCCCGCCACCTGATGCAAGTGGTTGCCTTCCAGACCTTCTCCCTCAAGGTCATGACCCTAGATCGAGTTGGTAGACTGGTCACCGCTCTCCACAAGATCGAGGACAACTTGACCGGCAAGAGCATCGTCATGGGCCGCATCCAGGTCTACAAGCGACTCATCAAGCAATCGCGGATTCACATGGCTGCCCATACCGACTGGCTGGAGGATATGTTTACCGACATGCTGAGCTCAATCCGAGATATCAGAGGCCAAGCAATCAGCCTAGGCACTGAAGCCGGCTTCGCCCTTCGGAATGAGAAGCATGTGATGCGCAAGGTAACCGAGATCCTGCAGACCACAGACGATGAGCAGACATACATCGAGTTTTACATCCGGAAGCTGGAGAGCATGTTGAAAGACAAGCAATGCGTGTCCTCCGTGCCGCAGATCTGGGGCGTCGTCACACTGTTCCTCCAGTGTCCTCTGAACAGATGGCAATACTTCAACTCGTGGTTCAAGACAATCCAGGACGCATTCAACACGACTGATGCGCAGACGAAACAAGAGGCAAATTACGCATGGAACAGATACGTCTATCTTTCCATTACCAGCAGCAAAATACCCCCGAAGTCTTTAGGGCTCTTAGGCCAACCCCTGGCAAGTCAATTGCGGAGGAAATTTAACTCGAAACAAGCCGATGAAGCGACGAAGCTTCGAAGAACAGTCATTGGTGGCATCTGCAACCTTTATTACTACGCCTTCCAACCAAGCCACGACAGTGCCTGGACCGATGTTGCCTGGGACCTTGTCCTTCAGCCCGTCATGTCGCAGCTGGTCAACACGGATGGCAAGCCTGATGCAGCCGCTGACTCGGTGACACACGCCTCGCGCATTGTGACAGGACTTCTGGATGTTTCGACACCCCGAAGCTGGAAGGAAGATCGCATTCGGGAAATGCCTCTCATAAGCCCAGAGGAGCTGCCATCTATAGACCCCAGGTGGACTCGACGAAATTCCGAAAAGGTATTCCAACTGGTCGGCCCGATTTTGGACAAGAAGTTCAACGACTTGGCCAACAAAGAGAGTCTGGCATACAGACTCTGGCAAGCCTTTGTTGGATCTATTGCTGTTGCCTCGGCAAAAGACATCAAAGTGGCCGACGACACTGCAAGATTTATTGCACAATCTCTTAGTATTCTCTCAAAGATCTGGTCCAGGGGATCCTCCGACGGCGCGGGTACCACGAAGTTCCTTGCAAGCACGCAACACTTTCTTGATGTCCTCTTCCGCAATCTCGGCTTACTTCCCTTCACCGAAAAGAGATTATCCATGTCTCTAGCCAACACTTTCGAGCCCGCCGCTACGCCATTAGGTCGGGTCGATAGAGCAGAGAAGTCAAATGGGGTTGCTCAAGCACCTCTTTATCATCTCTTTTCCATGCTCTCATGTATTCCCTCTGGCGCGACCGATGACGAGGACCTTGCCGACTTTTTTCTATCCGTCTTTGAGCCATTCTTTCATGATAAGAGTATCAAAGTCAGGGTTGAACTTTCCCGCGAAATGCTCCGACTGTTGCCTCGAGACGCACTCTCACCTTACGGCCCTTGGATACTTGCCGCACAAAACATTTGCATGCTTCTAGATCAAAACCCCGCTGCAGCTAGCCCCCATCCTTCGAGCAGCGACCGAATGCTCGGCCCCGAATACCGAGAAATTGTGTCCCTTCTGGAGCGTGGCCTCGTGTCTCACCCCCGACTTCCTCCGCAACATTGGTTCTCACTCTTCAACCTTCTCTCAGGTCATGTAGCACAGGAGTGCGGAGATGCTGGCCGAGCACTTGGGCTTGTTGAGCCATTGTCAAAGATTGTCACCGACAACTTCTTCAATACCACGGATCGATCAAACGAAATGGCCTTGGCTGTGGCAACGGCAATCTTCAAGGTAGCCAAACTCCCACGCGACCGCCAGGCTGTAGAAGCTGCTCGGCGGCGTTTGTGGGGCGCACCGCCGACTGCATCCAGGTCTTCTCCCTTTGATCCGTTTCAGCAGCTTTACCAGCTCGAGGACCAAAGCATGAAGTACTTCTACAACCACTGCGAAGAGCTAGGGGACGGTATCGCGATGGCGTCCTACTTTGAAGCGGTCAACGCCTTCATCACAGCATCATTCCCGCAAATTGGAGTCACGATTTTACCAAGGTTACAGGAGGGCCTCTGCCCATGGATTCAGGACGAAAATGCTCAGGTCAAACTGAGTGACGAGTCTCCCTTCTCCAAAGCCGTGAGTTTAGGCGCCGCTGTGCTTGAAGATACGAGCTAACCGGTTGCAGTTGATAACCACCTGGGACAACCTTTGTGGGCTACTACTATCCCTTGGTCGCCTGGAGGATAAGGACCTTAACGCGATGGAGCCCCTTCTTTCTGCTGGCTTCAAGAGCAGGCATCGTCACATTGTGAACAAAATAGCCGAAACGTGGAACGTCTTGGTCAAGGACGAAGAAGGTCTGGATTGCTCTGACAGCCTCAAGTCAATCATTGCCTCGCTGCGTCCAAGGGTGGACGTCTCCTTCCCTGGCATGGAGGAATCGAGTGGCGAGTTTGGGGCACAAGCCCAGTCTTTCATTGATTCTCAGGAAGACCTTAGCTTCGTTGCGCTATCGTCTGCGAAATCCTCCGGGCACTTCGCCGAGCAAGCTACATCTCCTGCGCCATCTTTACCAAAGATGAATTTAAGAGGCCCAATGACCCGAAAGCGTCGGAGGGACGCAACTCCAGAGGCTGTGCAAGCGAAGGCAGCCAAGCGGACCAGCACCCCTCGTCTACGCCACGACAACTCTCAGATCCAGTTTGCTCCGATTGCTTCGTCACCGTTGGCCGAAGAGTCTCAACATCTCACTGAGCGACAGAGGGAAGTTCGCCAAAGACAACAAGACAACGCTGGACTTTATCCTGGCATCCGGTCCAGCCCCCGGACTCGATCCCGGGCCGCGCTTGAAGAAAAGTCGAAGGAGTCCGCCAAGAACAACCGGGAGAAAGAATCTACGCCCGAGCGACCTGCGTCCTATGAAGAATTCATCAGTTCGACCCCAACGCCTCGGCGCGGGCAAGCCTTGCAGCTGGAGGGTATCAATGATCCACCATCGTCACCACCCGTGCCTAGACCCAACCCTCTTCTGTCTGAGATCCAAACTCGATCAAAGGCCAGGGGCTCTCCTGAGAGCTGGCACTTCTCCTCACCTCCAGTCTCGCCCCCAAAGAGTCAGCAGCCTGCTGAGCCGCAATCCGAGCCTCGTGCTCCCTCAACTGGTAGGAGCACGCGCTCGAAACGACGCAAAAAGTCAAAGGCCAACTCTCCAGTTGGTGAAGAGGTTATACCATCCAGTGTCGTCGTCGAAGAGGAGGCTGCCGATTTGAACCTTGTTCTCGATGCACCCAATTCCGCAGAAACCGAGGAACGGAAGGAAGAAACTGGTGAGCCATCTGCAGAGGAGCAGCCGATTACGCCTCCGCAAGCCATGTCCCCGATCGACCAAGTCCAGGAAACACCGAAGTCCGGAGATGATGAATTCGTTGATGCCAGAAGCAGCCCCGAGGAGCTACCGAATGAGCAGCCGCTTGCAGCTGCTCAGGAGTTGATTTCGAGCCAGAACCAGGACTCCTCTTTTGCACTTAGTGAAGGTGACGAGAGCAGTCTCATGCGATTTGTGGTTGAACTCGAATCAAGACGATGCAACCTCCCCTTTGATAAGTTCAACTCTGCCTCTCCGGAGAAGAAGCTTAAGCTGCCCCCCGAGGAGTGCATCGAGGTCCAGGGAGACTCATCGCCGGAGAAGGAGCCGAGAGTCACGAGACGGCCATTGTCGCCGCCGGTGATTCCGTCCACGCCTATCGACCCTGGGTGGGAGAATTCGGAAAGTCAGAGCCAGAACCAGAGCAAGCATCATAGTGGAAGCCAGAGCAAGAGGAAGAGGAAGCGAAGTGCCAAGTATGCCGAGACTCGTCGCAAAAGAAGACGGCCAGCCGACCCCGTGGGGTCAGACCAGGGAGAAGAGAGCCAGGAAACACCGCCTCAAGATACTGATTCGCCTGTGCCAATCGCGCGGCGCTCGTCTAGACGAAATGCGGGCCAGAAGGGCAAGAAACAGCAGGACAAGGATACTCGGGTGTCATCAACCGAGGAGCCGGAACAAACACCTGCACCCCAAACCGCAACATCGAACGATGCCGTTGGAGCACGGGACGGTGGGGACACAGACGAGGAGCTGATGTCGCAACTGGTAACCGAGTCTAATGCAGCTTCGCAGAGCCAGTCTCAGCAGGAGGCAGAAATGGAAGTCCCGGGAGCCGTCATTGAGGATTCGATGGAACTCGTGTCCACCGAGGACGAGACGCCTCGAGGGGGGGCTAAGAATGAAGGAGCGAATCCTGACAGCGAGGAGACATTGGAGACGGGCAAGTCGAGCACGATCATGGATATCCTCCGTGGCGGATTGAAAGAACTGCGAGAAGCAGCGCTCTCGCGTGAGGAGGTCTACGAGTTGGAGGACATGTTGATGGATATGAAGCGAGAGCTCTTTGAAGCCGAGAGGCGAGGAAGACATTGAGACGTGGTCCAAGCATGAAGGGCATTGATTTTTGGCGCCTGTGAAGATTTTGGGCATGCTTGTAATACCTCTCTGCACAAAGCTCGAGCTGAGGCCGTGATGCCACCGCTTCTCACGATAAAACTCTACATACCTAGACACAACACATAACACACACCTAGATACAAATCAAGAAAAGAATACCCATAAATGGACATGCCGAATCCCGGGGTCGAGGACTTTGACAAAGTCTAATAAGGGTCAATCTGGGGAAGGTCGGGGTAAGCGAACGCGGTATTCCAACAAAGGAAGCTGAACAGGCTGTTGCGGTGAGGTTTTCTCGCGAGTCTGGCTCGGGGATGGTTTACATCCCGTGTGGATGTAACGCCGCAAGGGGAAGCGCGATGCGGAGGATCGTCAAGAGACACGGAGAGAAATGGAAAGGAAACTAACAAAAAAAAAAAAGAACATGGGGGGAGGGATATCTGGAGGTCGGGATGTCCTAAAGAGGAAATCCGAGGTTGAATGGCAGGGTTGTATTTTTAGGTGGAGAATGAGAAACATTGGGAACCTTTGGAGGAGGGTGTGCTGTGGTTCGGCAAATTTGGAAAGATGAAGGAGGGAATGAAGGTTTGAGATTTGAAGGTTCTGCAGCCCATTGTATTTGCCTTCTAGAATATTCGGATCTTGGTTGAGATCTTGTGGCTGTCGAGGATGTAGTTTGTTAACAGTCCTATAGTTCAGCGTTGATGAGCCCTTCGTCGAGGAACCGAGCCTTGGAGATGGGAGCTGTTCAAGGCAATGTTCAACTCGACTGATCGATACAGCTGAACCAATTAACGAAACGGCAAATTGTACCGCACACCGTTTGTTGGCCGTTTTGCTGCTGCCTGGAATTATCTGGGTCCCGGGCTGGGGTCAAGGTTTTGTTGGAGTCGTTAAAAACTGCCAACACTAGTTCGCAGCTCGGCCCCAAAACCCGTCTGTACACAGACACAAACATCTGTCCGAGTCTTTCTCCTCAACACTGACTGGCTCGCAAGATGAGGAACTGAACGCGAGAGGCTCCACGAGGTCCAGTTTTCATAAACAGCATTCTGAGGGAGAGAGGGTTAAAAATTGCCGTCGGGAACCACCTACGTCAGACAGATCATGACCACGGTAGAGGGACCAAAGGAGAAGGGATTAGCGAGATGTTGGCCGGGCATTGGACGATTTGTTTCTACGCCGCACAGATTTTTTTACCTCAAGGATGTTAAGCAGAGCGGCATTTTCCATGTGTTGATCATTGCTCGTGACCAGAAAAGACCCTGATTGTCGTCCTGTCGTTTTTAGAGAGGGATCTGTGGTGTGATGTGCAGGGGTCTGAGATGCAGAAGGATTTGGAGTTGATATAGTAAAAGGACCAGTGAGAAGACGGGATTTCGACTTGGCGATGTTACTGAGAGTGGTTTAGACTCTCGCTGCTTTAGAGGTTTGGCCATCTCTTCTGAGGAGATATTAGTTGAAGAGCTGGACAACACTCGCAAATGGTGAAGAATGACGGCCACGGATAATAAAATTNTTAGACTCTCGCTGCTTTAGAGGTTTGGCCATCTCTTCTGAGGAGATATTAGTTGAAGAGCTGGACAACACTCGCAAATGGTGAAGAATGACGGCCACGGATAATAAAATTCGCCGGGAATATAATCATTGAAGATGAAGGACATGTTTCTTATTCAGTTAGAGTTTAGTCGTGTTGCAGGGTCCTCATGTGCTGCAACAAGATAAAAGATACTTAAGGCAGAAATGCGTCGCTGCTTTAACAAGGACAAGTCCAGGCTGGTGTAATTGGCAACACGACGAGAGGGCACGCAGGAAAGTCAAATCCTGTGCCCCTTCGGGGGGTCGTAATTCCAGGTTCAAATCCTGGGTCTGGTTTATTCTTTTTGTCCCTGTCTTGTTAATGTTTTTGGGTTTGTCTTTGATCAAGAAGCTTTTGCAGGATGCATCCAAAATTCAAGGTGAAGCGGCATCTATCACAGTACCCAAATAGGTCTAGCGCATCATCCATGGAACTGAACGGTCACGGCCGAAAGGCGGCCGATCAGGGAAGTCAAATCGTGAGAGAAAGCGAGATGGATAACTGACATGGATAACTGGGAGAAAGATAATTGCCTAGCGGTCTGGGCCCATGCACTTCCGCTTCTTGGTTTCATGCCCATGGTTTTGCACTGGGAGGGAGTTGCTAGGGCCGAGGGATTTCCGGACCCGCGCCGCGCCGGGGACACGGCAGTCGAGGCGTGGGCGCCGGAGGGCCGAGTTTAGATACCTTTCCAATTCGAGGATCCCACGTTTCTTCGTCAAAGTTGCCCTTGCCCTGGGCATTTTACACGTTGCCGCGCTGCAATCCCATGTAGGAACTCCGGCAGTCTGTTAGTCCTGCGGAAAGCCTACAATACACACAAGCGGAAGGCCTCTGTTCCGGCTTACTATCTGAACACAGAGCTCGCCTTCTTTCCATTCGGCCCGCTTACGATTCGGATGACGTCAATGGACTCTTGAATGGGTCTCTCTATCAAGCTAAAGTGAACCACAATCTCAAAACTATGGGAACGGAGGACCCAACATCAAACCGTCTCGACCCATCCCCGTCGCGGTTTATATCCGAGGCGGGACGGCGAAGAGGGTCTCGCTGCAAGCCTGTTACGGTGGGCGACCCCATCGTTCCGTCTGTAAACGTCCATCATTCGTGGCAATGGGGGCTTCTCCTCTGTGCAGCTTGCAGGGAACGGCGAGTCCACCGAAGGATTCTGACAGGGTCTGTAAAGCGCGGCAAATGGCACGTTTTTGACTGTCGGGGGCAAGGGGCTTGCCTCCGTTCGTGACGGGGCCTGGCGAGAGCAGGACGGGCACCCGAGATGTTGACATGGGTCGGTTGGCGCGTCACTCTGTCGTTCGCCAGTCTGTCGTCGATGTTACGATTTGTAGTGGCCAAGTCCCAAGGCGGGGACTCGATTCGGTGTTGAAAGCCCGATGCGCTTTCCCTAGCCTCTTGCCGTGTGCTGCCGAAAGGTAAAAGCCTCAGCGGCCGGGGATTTTTACTTGCCTCTTCCAGTACCACCTCGCTGGTTTGCCTCTTTAGCGATGGAGGGCCGGCCGAGGTCGGGCCCGCACCACACCTTATTATTCTGCACTCCCACATCCCACACGAGGCTTACGAGATGTCGCAGATCTATATCAAATTGTAGTTGCTTCGACGGCCAAGAGCCAAGCTGTCAGAAGCAGAGCCTCATTGCTGGGCAATCGCCATGATTTACGCCACGGCGGCCACGATGTCTTGTCCGTTGCTTGTGCTCTTGCTATGTGGAGCGTTTACTGGAGCTGGACACATGGATGGCGCTCTTGGTCGCTCTTGGTCGCTTGGCTTGGGTTGAATCACGTGAGCTCCCAGGCGACCACCAGCGCGCCCCGGATTGCCTCTTGCGATCTAAAACATTAAACTAACTTGGTCAATGAACACAATATTCCGGCTTCCCGTCTGACAGTCACGAATCATGCCAACGGGGTCCCGAAAAACTCTGAATCCAAGGGCCCGGGCTGCCTCATCGGATCATCCTTTTACGTCGTACCCGATGCGAATGGGATTTGGAGAAGACAAGACAGAAGCAACCTCGGCTGCCCAATTACAACTTCGATGAAGACAGCGCGGATCTTCACCAAAACAGGGATACTTCCAACAAGAGCCACTTGAGGCAGAGGCAGAGCAAAGAGTTGGTTCGATAATTAATGTCAACTTGAAACGGGCCTGATCCCCGGAAACCCCAAATAAGAATGGAGAAAAGTGAGGAGAGGAACGAAAAATATTGGATACGCCGCACTTTGACGCCTTTGCCATGCCCCGGTTTTTCATCCACACGAGACCCTCACTTCATGACGTCGTCTTTCCCCACGCTCCAGCCCTTTTCTCTGCCCCATGTCCGCTTCCCCAACTCGCGCAACGCTGCGGAGGCGGGATGAGGAGTGACTGGAGCGGTGTCTGGAGAAGATACAGGTTGAGGTTGTGGACGTCAGGCGTGTATCTATTCAAGGCACCGCTCTGGTTCAATCTGCTTCCCGATGTTGGGTCAAAGACCAGAGTTATTCACAGAGATCCTCTGTACATTTACCGTCGCTGACCATCCCCCCGGCTGGCATACAGGGGTCATGGTACATCTTATCCTGTACAGTACATTACACAGACGCCCATAGGCCGCGATGGATCCATCGATGGAGGCCAAGACCAAAGACAACCACAGTCAAGGACCAAGGTCTGAGACGCCAGTGTTGTGGGTGTGGATATCGCCAGAGGCCGTGGGCCCAGTGCTACTCTGTCGGCTTGACTCGTCTTTGCGTTGCAGCACGCAGCACGCAGCCACGACCCCTGTTGAGGGATCGTCGCCCGAGGCCTCTTTCTGTTATAAAACCTCGACTTCTCCCCGCTCACTGTTGACGCTGGTCCTTGCTGATCGTGTCGTGGGAGACCTTATTATATATATATCTACTTTGGCCTCAGAGTTGGTGGCTGGGCTTCACACTCTTCATCATGCTTTTCCAGAAATACTATGGCCTTCGGGGCCAGGTCCTCAACTATGCTATCAGCACGATTGCAGGATGTGATTTCCTGCTCTTTGGTTACGGTTCGTCTTTGCCGGGCGGTTCTACAATGGGGATTGAGCACAGACTAACACGATCACTTTTGACAACCAGACCAAGGAGTCATGGGTGGCATCTTGACCATGAGGAGCTTCATGGATCAGTTCCCCATGCTCGACGCCGAGGCGGACGTGCCCAAGCACGTCCAGAACGACCGCTCCAACTACCAGGGCATCGCCGTGTCCTCGTACAACCTGGGGTGCCTCATCGGCGCCATCATCACCATCTTCATCGGCAACTACTTCGGCCGCCGCAAGATGATCATGCTTGGCACCAGCATCATGGTTGTCGGCGCCGCGCTGCAGGCGTCGGCCTACTCGCTCGAGCACTTCATCATCGGGCGCATCATCACGGGGCTGGGCAACGGCGGCAACACCTCCACCGTGCCCATGTGGCAGTCGGAGACGTGCGCCCCCCACAAGCGCGGCAAGCTGGTCATGATCGAGGGCGCGCTCATCACCGCCGGCATCATGATCTCGTACTGGGTCGACTACGGCATGTGGCACGTCAGCGGCTCCGCCTCCTGGAGGTTTCCCCTGGCCTTCCAGATCGCCTTCTGCATCTTCATTATGGCCTTTGTCATGAACCTGCCCGAGTCGCCCCGCTGGCTGATGCTCAAGGGCCGCGACGAGGAGGCCCGGGATGTCATTGCTGCTATTGCTGACAAGGACCTCCACGACAAGTACGTCGAGAACGAGTTCAAGGCCATCAAGGAGACCACTATGGAGATGAGCAAGGGCACCTTTTCGGACCTGTTCCAACGCAACAAGAACCGCAACCTCCACCGCACCGCCATCGCCTACGTCAACCAGATGTTTCAGCAGATCTCAGGTACGTCCTTTTGGCATTGATACTGTAAACTGCCATCTAATGTCATCCAGGCATCAACCTCATCACTTACTACGCTGCTACAATCTACGCGAGACTCGGAATGGAGGGCCACATGCCTCTTCTCCTGGCTGCTCTGAACGGCACCGAATACTTTATTGCATCCTGGCCCGCTGTGTATCTCGTGGAGCGCGTTGGTCGCCGCAAGCTGATGCTCTTTGGCGCGGCTGGCCAGGCCATCACCATGGCCATTCTATCCGGCGTCGGCTCCAACAAGGACTCCAAGTCTTGCCAGATCGCGGGTGTCGTGTTCCTCTTCGTCTTCAACTCGTTCTTTGCCGTTGGCTGGCTGGGTATGACTTGACTGTACCCTGCCGAGATTACTCCCCTTCGAATCCGGGCCCCTGCAAACGCCCTCTCGACGAGTGCCAACTGGCTGTTTAACTGGATTGTGAGTGTTTCTGTCGACCGCAGTACTTCAACGCTAACACCCTTGCAGGTCGTCATGATCACACCCCCGGCCTTCAAGAACATCGACGCCCACACCTACACCGTCTTCGCCATCATCAACGCCATCATGGTGCCCTCGGTCTACTTCTTCTTCCCCGAGACGGCGTACCGCTCCCTCGAGGAGATGGACAGCATCTTCCAGAAGGTGTCCGGCTGGAGGGGCGCCCTCGACGTGGTCAAGCAGGCCGAGATCGAGCCCCGGCGCTACGGCAACAACGGCGAGCTGCTCATCGCCGTGGAGGAGGTGGAGGAGAAGGGCCACACGGAGCACCGCAACGGCAGCTCGAGCGACGCGAGCGGCGGTGCGGCAGCTGCGAACCCGGCCTTGTTCACCTCGACGGATGAGGAGAACCAGCGACGAGCGGACTAGGGGCCAGCAGCTTGCTGAGATGGCTTGGTTACAAGGGATTTTGGCACAAGTTTTATACGTCAAAGTAAAGATACCCTTCTTGTGCCGCTGTGGGAAGTATTCGCGGTGGCTGAAGCAACTACTTGCTACATAGATACCCACAAACAAAGCTCTTGTTTACGTGCGAGTGAGGCGTGATCCGCCGTACATGCATAGTTAAAGTCCATGTTTTGACATCTCTGTCTTCGCGTTTCGCTTCCAGCACGGTAGAAGCCTTAGAATTTACCAGGACTGGGAAGGAATTGCACAACATCCAACATCTGGCCAACCACGCATAGCATGAATCTTTTGTATTATATAATGTCCTCAATCCCGCAATATTCCCCGCCGACTCGAGGTCGACGCTACATCAGCATCACCCATCCGCATCCCAACTCCCTCCTCCTTGTGCTCTATATACTCAGTCACGACCACCTCGTTGGTCCGCAGAATACCCATAAACGACCCTCTCTTATGGTTCATGGACCCCATCGCATAAGCCTGCGTCTGGTTGGCGTTGACCATCCCCATCCCGTGCTTCCGACCGAGACCCGGAGCCCCGGCCCCCTGGGAGTGGGAGGTGGATCGGGACTGAGAGCCCTGCCGCTTCTTGTTCCACAGGCCATAGATTGTCGGGGCGTTGACGACGATGGTGGCGATGAGGAGCTCGGTGCTGGCCCACATGGACCGGTTGGCCTGGCTATCCTTGTTGGACCTGTTGATGGGCAGCCGGATGACGGTGATGGCGATGATGAAGACGCCGAGGGTGAAGAGGGTGTAGAGCCGCAGCTTGAGCTTCCAGGAGGTCTTGAGCGAGGTGAAGAGGACGAAGGGGAAGGCGAGGAGCATGATGTCGGTGATGATGTTTAGCGAACCGACGACGAATAGTTCCAGCTGGGCCTTGGCGCAGGATCCTAACAGGAGTCTCATAAGCACTTGACGATGAAAAGGGGTTTCGGGCATCCTAACCGGGATCAGGAACCACTTGCCAATATAGATGGAAGGGCCTGCATTCACAGAAGATGACGACGTGGACCGCGACGAAGGTAACTGACAGCACAACGAGGAAGGACATCATGATGAGCCTCTCGTACTGGAAGCCCAGGAGCAGCCGGCGATATACGTCAAGGAGCACCAGCTTCTGGATCCAGAGGCTTGAGGGGCATGTTAGTCCATTACAAAGGTCGACTGCCCTAAGCACCTCTGGTGGGAACTGACAATGAGTTGTAGAAGCAGCGATTAGTGATTGCAAACTTGCTCCCGATGGTCCGCTGATATATCTCGTCCGGCGTAAAGACCTTGGTCTCCCGCACCTTGGCCGGTATGTTATTGGTCCCCCACACCAGCACGACGTGTATCAGGGCCAGCCTGGCGACGCAGCACAGGCTGGCCACCATGGTGAGGTAGTCGCCCAGGTTGAACGGTTCTCTGGCCACTTTCCTCCAGACCAGCCTCGTCCCCATGACGAGGAGGGCGAGGCAGCTGAAGAGCCAGAGGATAAGCAGCGTTGGATTGTCCATGGTGAATCCACAGGACGCATGCAGGGACAAAAGCCGGGGGATCTCATCCCATCTTATTAACCCCCCTCGTTATCAGATCGGACTCGTCCTCCGTCTAGGCCACGCTGTGGCGGTCCCCAGGTTTTCCTTTCCAACGGCCTTTTACCATTGAACCAGCGACTCCACTAGCAACCGCGGGGACAGGGTTTAGTGGGTTCAGCTGGACTTTGGTGCACACCACCTCGAAACGCACTCTTGAAAAGTACCTACCCTTACAACTGTACACCGGAATTGACAGCCGCCGACGGGCACCCTACCTCGGTCATCGGCTTTCCCGGCTTTATCCCCAAAGAGGGCCCCCTAAAGTCGGGGACTGTTCTGAATAGATACTGGCACGCACGATCTTGCCCCGCTGGCTCAAGCTAGGTTCCCCGCCAACCGTTGGAAACGGCCAGTGCAGATATCAACTAGACCCTTTGAAAGCATATCCTTTAGCTGACCTTGTTGGGAACGGCCGGCATCTTCTGGGGAAGGATTGGACTCCCATCGCCAACACAGCGTGCCAGGCCTGCCTGTCCATCACGGGAACGCCCCTGACCACACCTTTGGCAACCACCCTTGCCGACCATGGAACTCAAAAGATTCGGGGGATGGCCAAATTTATGGGTTAGTCTCCCTCTTCACCTGACAATCCCAATTGAGGCGATACGGTAAAGGGTTCTAATCACTACGCTACTAAACGCACGCGCAGCTGTCAAGATGGCTTAGGATGTTCTTGAACACGGAATGCTACGTTGGAATAGCTTCAATTGACAGGGCTGACTCGCGTACGGGCACCTCGTGGCCTGGAAAGCCCCCCCCTTGTCAGTGGGCCTCCAGATGTAAGCTTTTGGCTACAACCACATTGTTGCGCCGTGCCTCGTGGGTGTTGTAGTCATTGCTCATTTGCTAGTTGCGAATTGGGCAAGAAATGCTGCTGAGGACAGAAAGGGGATGACAGCAACAGACCCCGTCACTGGGCGAATGAGTGCATAATGTTTGTGTGAAGCCTGACGATAGTAGTACCAGCGCTCGAATGAATTGTGCAGATAGAAAGAGAGGAGATGCTTCCGAGCTAGTCCCTCCGGCACCAACACGCGGCCTATTTCCGCAGCAGGGATATGCCTGATTCCACTCGCAACGGCTGTGGATAAATTTGCTTCTTGCCGAATGGCTCGCATTTGGTGTCATTGATGGGGAGGTATTTAGTGATGTAAACTTGGGTGTTGTTTAATCAACTAAACTCTATATGAATATCAAAATGATGCTTGTTTAATATCTACAACAAGTAGTCGCTTGGGTTGAAGTCAACCATGCCCTTGGGTAAAGCTCGTGATCATAGTCGTATCCCGTGAGAGGGGAACTCTTGAGTATCATGGACGTCAACTCGTTTAGACACAGGACAAAACATGAGACTGCCAAGACAAGACTATGAACGAGCATCCACCGTTAGTAGATAGACTTCAGCCCCAAACCAGTATTAATGCATTCCCCGGCTGTCCAGGCAACAGCCCTCATGCTGCCTAAACCGCAGTTATGCAACTTGAAATCCTCACCCAAGAAACTTGCCAAAAACTGGTTGCTGCCGAGTTGACTTCTCAATCACAAGCGAATTCTGAGACGTGTTTCAGCTTTGAGTCTCGTAACGGTTGAAAGCTGCCGGGAGGGCTAACTATAGCACCAGGGCCCCCACTAAACCCATCCCACACAGGGCGCCCATTGGCCAAACCCGGAGCTACCCCGCCATTGAAGGGATCCAAGTGTGCAACATCCCACCTCCCCCCCCTTCCCTCTTCTGCCCTCACCTCACGGCATCACCTTCCAACATCACGACAAAGTCCGACAGGAAAGAGCCAAGCGAGTTTTCGGCTCAGTCGCCTAGAAGAGAAACCGCCTGGAATTATTGTTTTTCATCATTAAATAGCCCCCCGCTCCCTTTTGAAGTCCTGCCTCCTCCCTTCAAAGTACATTACAACAAACTTGCTCCCCACTCGGACCTCCCCACTTCCGTCATCCGCCACATCCAGCTCCGACTACAGCTCTCCTCTTTGACTCTCTCTCTCTCTCTCGGGATTCTTTCTTTCTCTTACAATCTTTCAGCCCAAGATATACTCCCCAGTCATAATCTTTCCCCCCCTCATTCACCATGGTCGACCGTCCCAATAAGCCCTCAGCGCTGGCCTCCACCCCCGCCGCCCCGCCACAGCCTACCGTCAACATCACCCACGACCACTCCCGCGTCTCAGCTGTTCTCCCAACCGGCGAGAGCGTCGAGGTTCTCCTACATGGCGCTACCGTCATCAGCTGGAAGGACGCCGAGGGGGAGGAGAAGCTCTGGGTGAGCGAGGCTGCTGCTCTTGACGGCAGCGCTCCCGTGCGAGGAGGTATTCCCATTGTGTTCCCGGTACGAAACTCCACCGCCCCCATGCCGGATTTGCGCATAATCTACATCCTACTCTGTCGCATGAAGCAGCTGTGCTGACAGGCTGTGCTCTCTAGGTCTTTGGCACCGCCCCCGACCACGAGGCTACCTCCAAGCTCCCCCAGCACGGCTTCGCGCGCAACTCCCGCTGGGAGTTTCTCGGCAAGTCCACAAGCGAGAGCTCCAGCGAGAGTGTCAAGCTCGACTTTGGCCTGTCGTCTGAGAGCATCAGCGACGATTTCAAGGCGCTGTGGCCCTACAAGTTTGCTCTCATCTACAGCGTCTCACTCGACAAGGATACCTTGAACACAACCCTTGTCATTACCAACGACGGCGAAGTGGCGTTTGATTTCCAGACCCTCCTGCACACCTACTTTAAGATCAGTGTGAGTCTTCCACATCTTACATAGCTGCGAACCAAACTCTATCCTAACTGTCACTTCAGGACATCTCCGCCATTGAGGTCACCGGCCTCGAAGACTCGACTTACATCGACAAGCTCGCCGACCTCAAGGAAGAGACCCAGTCCGCCGCCGTTGCCTTCTCCGGCGAGACTGATCGCATCTACACACCCGTCAACGGCCCCAAGCACCCCGTCGTCGTGTCCGAGGCCGGCGCCACCCGCTTCAGCATCGTGCGCGACAACCTTGACCAGGTCGTCGTCTGGAACCCGTGGGTCGACAAGGCGGCCAGCATCAAGGATTTCGAGCCCAAGGATGGCTGGAAGAACATGCTTTGCGTCGAGCCCGGCAGCGTCAAGGGGTGGCAGAAGCTGGAGAAGGGCGACGCATTCGAGGCGGCGCAGACGATTTCTTTGGCTTGACAAGGATATGGCAATGGAGGCAGCAAGGGAGGAGTCGTGAGGCACAAGATATGACGCCCATGCAAGGCTATGTCATGAGAAGGACATGATCAGATATTTTTCCTGGGGGTTGGATCGGGACCGAGGCGGGATTGACACAGAATTGAAAGAAGCCAGCATGCTTTTGCACAAAGATCGACCTAGATATGACGACCGACGTCGCAAACGTTTCCTACTTATGAGACCTTTCCCAGCATGGACTCAAATCCATGATTTGAAACTAAAACATGTTTCATAAAACTCAGTTGCGCCCTGTGTGCGCTTTTCTTCTGCGACGCCCTTTTTCTTTTTTTATCTCTCTGCTTAATGAAACACCCTCAAGCCGAGTCCTTTCTCTGCTCCCGCGAAAAGTGATCAGCCACCAAAAACGCCAGCTCCAGCGCCTGCTTCTCGTTCAGCCGCGGGTCGCAGAAGCTAGTGTAGTTGGTCGACAGGTCATCCTCGTCCAGGCCCTCGCTGCCGCCGAGGCACTCGGTGACGGCGTCGCCCGTGAGCTCGAGGTGCATGCCGCCCAGGTAGCTCCCCTCCTCCTTGTGGATGCGCAGCGTCTCCTCCAGCTCGCGGTAGATGTCGCCGAAGCGGCGGGTCTTTATGCCCGCCGGCGTGGAGAGGGTGTTGCCGTGCATGGGGTCGCACTGCCAGACGACGGTGCGGCGGTACTCGGAGTCCTCGACAGCGCGGATGTGAGTAGGGAGAAGGTCGCGCACGCGGCCTGCGCCGTAGCGCGTGATGAGTGTGATCTTTCCCGGCTCGCGGGAAGGGTTGAGGGTGCGCAGCAGGGAGAGGAGGTCCGAGGCCGGGGTGGTGGGGCCGACCTTGATGCCGATGGGGTTGGCGATGCCGCGGAAGAACTCGACGTGGGCGTGGTCGATCTGGCGGGTGCGGTCGCCGATCCAGATGAAGTGCGCAGACGTGTCGTAGTACTCCTTTCGCGGGGCGTCTGCGTCGGAGGCGTCTGCCGGAGGAGGCGGCGTGGGGCTGCCGCGGGCCCCCGGGGCGGGCTTCTCGAGGAGCCGGGTCAGGGCCTCCTCGTACTCGAGCAGGAGGCCCTCGTGGCTGGTGAACAGCTCGACCGAGTCGAGCTCACCGGGTCGAGCGTTGATGACCTGCAGGAACCGCAGCGTCTGCTGGATGCTGGACGCGATGGCCGAGTACTTGTCCTTGAGCTCCGGGTCGCGCACGTGGCCGAGCCCCCAGTCCAGGGGGCGGTGCAGGTCCGCGATGCCGGACGCCAGCGCGGCGCGGATGTAGTTGAGCGTGGCGGCCGAGTAGTGGTACGCCTTGACGAGGCGGCCCGGGTCGATGTCGCGCTCCTCGACGCGGAACCCGTTGACAATGTCCCCCTTGAAGCTCGGCATCTCCACGCCGTCGACCACCTCGGTCGGGCTGGACCGCGGCTTGGCGTACTGGCCCGCCATGCGGCCGATGCGCACCACCCTCTTGTTGGTGCCCCAGATGAGCACCACGCTCATCTGCAGGAGGAGCTTGATCTTGCTCTCGATTGGGCCCTGGCGGCAGTAGTCGAAGAGCTCGGCGCAGTCGCCGCCCTGCAGGAGGAAGGCGTTCCCCTGGGCGACATCGCGGAGGTGGGCCTTGAGGGCGATGATCTCGTTGGGGTGGACGAGCGGCGGGAGGCTGGCGAGCTCCTCGACGACCGAGGCAAGGGACGCCGCGTCGGGGTACACGGGGGCTTGCTTGATGGGCTTTGAGCGCCAGGTGGAGGGGTCCCAGGAGGACATGTTGAAGGTGGTGAGGAGATGTTTGGTGGATAAAGTCTGCGGGACCTGCCACGCAGAGGGAAAATATTCAAAAAGAAATTCTCGAGTGACAAGATCCTTGCAATATCGCCTGGTTGCTTTGAAAAATCTTTGAAAGTGGTGAGACTGTGATGTGGTGTTCAAAGTGAGTGAGTCACATCTCATTCAACAAAGAAATGCTCTGCCCCTCGGCCCTGGACATAAAAATGAAGCTTGAGAAAGAGAATGAGGTGGCTTTAGCTAATAGCCTAATAAGCTACCG
>JAVIXY010000104.1:0-19602 GCA_033030565.1 Fusarium nematophilum
CCCCCCCCCCCCCTTTCTCCCGCTTTTTGCGATGCGTTGTACGGGACGGAGAACAGTACCTAATTTCCCCCAAAGGCCCGGGCTTCACGGTTTTGGTCCCCGTAAAGGCACCTGGGGCAGCGATCCCGTCACCCTTACTGCGTACGTAGTAGAGTACCCGCATCCAGCCCTGTCGGCTTACGATCCTTTCCATTTCTCAGCCGCTGAGCCTGCTGGGACGCCTCGTAGCAAGCCCGCTCTCACCCACAGAGTTAGTTTGGTCGCACTTCACAATGTCAGCGTCAGATTTGACCATGCCAGCCCAGCCTCGCAGCATTGGCGCTGACTGCCGACGCACGGCAAACCACAACGGGCGCCTCTGCTGCACAACCCTGACCGCCCCAGCAAGAACAAGCATGTGCTTATGTCGCTCTCCGTCAGGCGGCTACTCTTTCAGTTCGTGCCGCAAGTACTGGCCTTCTCTGTGAACCCTTCCACTGGGCAATTGCAGTGACATCCAGTGCTCTGCCGGGGAGGCCAAAATGGAGATCCTCTCCTTGGCAGGCACTGGGAAAATCGGCCGACTGGGGTTAGCTCTTAGTCCGAAACGCGTCCGACCGAAAATCTGCCACATTGGCGCTTCCAAAAATAGGCCCCCTGCTTTGGTGAAATTGGCTGGGATGAGCCGAGGGTTGGGGCTGGTGCGCGACATTGGAGGCGCAGGCTGCTGGCTACAACGTTGCCCGCCTTTTTGTGAGAGTAAGGTTGTGGCAGCTAACAGCAAGCTGTCAGCCTCTGAAGCAAGCGGATGGCTTCGCTCCGCGCCGAGCCCGACCCAATCTGGCATGTCTGGTCCGCGAATTTCGGGCTGTGGTGATAGCTGCAGTCGATAGATCGAGAACAGAAGAGAATACCATAAGGCTGGACATGGACAGCACGGCAGCGTCCCTAACCGAACCGCTTCCACCGCTTCCCGACTCCGACACCCCTCTAGCCTATTCGCCGCCTCACGTCAGCTTGTGTTGACGGCCCGCTCAATGGGCTGGCCATTCCCGTCGTCCGTCCCTGAGAAAGACTGGAAGTCCGAAAACCCGCACTCTCGCCCTGCTTCGCGGTATAATTACTTTTCAATCAAAGGCTTGATCTGAAACTACGTGGTGGAGATCTATCGCCAGATGGATGCTCTGGTGCCCTCGTTAATGTGAGGCCAACGCTTATGGGGGAGGTTCCTCTACCAACATCAGCTTCCTTTGAATGAGCATTCAACGAGGTCCCGGATGAGGAAATCTCCGGATCGCCAGATCCCTATGTTGAACAGTGTACCAGTTTGGCTTGCCGTCATGATCCTTCAGGCTCCTCCTATGCGTGGTTCCATCTCTCGGTTGGCCTCCCGAGACATCAGTAAGAGGCATCCCATCTTCCGTATGCCGGGCCTGGCCCTGGGAAACACGACGGGTACTACCCTGGAGTGTTTCTACCGCATGTCTAGGCTCGTGCCGTGGATCGCGCGACATGACACAACTCCCAAACTTCTACTCACTGATATAAATCACTGCGATCGAGGCCAGCCTGGTTCCTTGGCTCTTCTCCCCGGTGAGGCCACGGGTGCGGAACTGCCATGGGAAACGGCGGATGAAGTCAGGAAGCTGCCATCACTCGACAACCACCCACCTCTCCAGCGAGTAGTCGTTGCCATACACGTTGGTATCCGCCAACCCGGAACAAGGCCCATTGGAGTACAAGCCATGCTCTCTTGAGCCACCCCAGGGCTCCATGTGTCTATCCCGACATGTACGACAGGTAATGAGTTGGGCTGGCATGAAAGTCGACTGGTAGATAAAGCGAGCCAACGTCGAAGCATCGAGCAGGGCAGCATCGGACCCGGGACGCCGATTGGAACCGCCCAATGGGCTGAGGAACCAGACTGGACTACTGAAGAGGACCAGAGTCAGCTTGGCGATGCCGAAAGCTGGTTGATACTTCCCGGCAATACAACAGTATATGCGGGATATCAAGGACAAGCGGTGATAAACCACGTTTGCGGTGTTATACTGCAAGGTTCGTCGACGAACACATGGGGACTGACCGGAATCTCCACGTTTGTTATACAAACAACATCTTAAATCCCGCTTCTGACAAGCCCATTCCAAGATTCTCAACCCATAAGAGAGATGAGGCCGACAGGAAGGTCGCATTGTCAGATCGTGATTTGCCAGAGAGTAAATGAGCACATAGCAACCAGTCCACATCCAATTCAAGTGAGCAACCAACCCGAGACATCAAAGACATGCGAGTTCTTTTGCCAAACACTACGATTGCCATGTCAGAAAAACTCGCAGCATCATGTTTTCGTCAGGTATCTCCGGCATGCTCAGCGCAGTCGGGGATCTGATCCTCCACAAGGTCTTGGATCGGGGGTTTGTTTCGAGCTCAGGGACGCGCGTGCAGAGACAACGAGTGTTTCTGCGACGCCCGCCCGAGTTTGGTATGTAAACTCGCGCCACCGTCTGCTTGGCCTGTTGAAAGCGTGGAAGGAGGTTTGTCCTACCCAGTCCAAGTCACAGTGGGTTCGCCAAGCGGAGGAGGAGGCCTGAAGAGAAGAGGCCGCCCCCCCCCCCAAATGGTTGGCCAGAGTCGAAGGGCAGGGCATGGATCTAGATGAGGGATGGCAACACTGCGTGGAAAAGAGGCCTTGTATTGTTGCTTGTTTGGCTGTAGCCAGATGCTTATTCCAGGGTTTTGGAGGGCCATCGAAACGCTCCAACTGCCAGTATCGGTAGCTGCCCGTTGGAACCGAGCAACCTTACGGGCCGCCTGTTCGTGTTCACCTGAAGCTGGCTGATCTGTTGCAATACCTGAGCTATAGCCTGGGCATCTCATGCAACAAAACTCGAACGTGTGAAAGGACCAGGAGACGGTCGGTACTCACGGCCTCTCACAAACCCCTCACCAGGCCAGGTACCATCACACCCTGAGCGGACAAGCCGTCTCCCGAGTTTCATCTATGGACAGTGCGGGTCCAGGATGATCAGGGGCTTCCGACACTGAGATGGTGGGTTCCATCCAGGGCTCCGAGGCCGTCTCGCGCAATCAAATGGCCCTGGGAGCCACAAAATCAGGGGCCAGGCACACCGTGCGAAGGCTGGCGACCGTTAAATTGTTTCGCTATCGCCGAAAGAATCCTAGTGCGGCCGGCTCCCCTGTCACCCCCATCAACTCGTGCTCCAATGTGGTTGCAGCGCTCGCCCAGTCGCGAGATCAAGTTCCCGGCGCTTTCCCTGGACTCTTTCTCTCTGAGAGACTTTGCCGTGCCTCCAGGTCCCTCTTGAGTCGTGCCCGCCCACCTCCCACTCTCGCTCCTTCATCGTTCTCCCGCCCAACGATCGTCTCCCACAACGGAACTCCATCCATCGACTGCCAACCATCGGATCGACCTCAACGAAGCCTCTGACGACGAATTTGCTTCTCATCCATTCGCCTCGCTCCTTGATCAGTCGCCTCGGTCGATTATGTCTTCTTCTTGGGTCTCCTAACCAGCCTTCCTTTTTTCCATCCGAGCTAGTCTCTGAATCCACTCGTTTTCTCTCACTCTCCTCGACTTGTCCAAACTAAACATCGCCGACCTACACCAATCCGAGCCCGACAAACATATTTATCCGCTTCCTTCTTTCTCGGACGCGGAGGACTCGGCGAATCTTTCAATCTCTTGCTTGCTTTTTTGTTTCTTTCTGCCTGTCGAATTTGTCGCAACTCGCTGTCGAAATCCAGTCCATCGCCAAGCCTGGAACGATAACACACCAACTTAGGCTTGACTGGTCATCCCAAGTGATCGGCACTCGGCAACTTTGAGTATCTCATTGACCTCTCATCTCCTGGTCATCAACATGGAGGAAACCAAATACATCATTGCCAGGGACTTGGATGAGTTGAATCGGGGTAAGTGATTTCGGAATTCCTCTCTCCCCATGCCTGCCGACACGTCGCTGACGACTGTTAATAGTACTGCAACTTGTCCCTCGCGCCGATGATTGCGTGCAGTGCGACGACAGCGTCGAGCTCGAGTGCCCCGAATGCCCAGAGGGCCAGGTCTGCAGGTTCAACGTTCCTCTCAACGACTGCGGCCAATGTGCTACATCTGCCTGCATGAAGAGTACAGAGGTTGAATCTGACTCTGGTGGCGGTGGCCCAAATATCGGCGCTATCGTCGGTGGTGTCGTCGGTGGCATCGTTGTGATTGCCGCCGCCACATACTTTGTTTGGAGGTTTTGCATCAAGCCCAAGAGGTCGCAAATTCCCACCTCGATCTACGTCGAAGACGTGGATGCTGTGCAAGGCTCCGAGAAGGATGTCGCCTCAAGGGGAACTCGACCGCCATCGACACACACCGTTCACTCGATTGCTTCCACCGTCCTCACCCGTGCCTCCAACATCATCCAGATCGCGTACATCCCCGGTGTCACGAACCGAGCGACCCCGACATCACCAAATGTTCTCGTCCCTCCCGTCCCTCCGATCCCGATGCATCACGCCGAGGCAAACCGTGGCCACGTAAACGACGACCAACACTTCTTTGTTCCTGGCGACCTCCGAGACTCTACTTACTCCGGCCTATCCGGCTACTCGGATCGAACATCCTACGCCCGCACCTCTTATGCACCTCGCTCCAGTGTTGCTTCCACAATCTACGGCAAGCAGGCCCAGGTCCTCACACCCGCTCAGACTGGAATGCGCGCCAAGCCCACCGTTGTCAGTGTCAAGTCGGTTGGCAACAACAGTGTCGAGAGCAACGCACCCCCGGTTCCGGCTATCGACTTTGAGAAGTTCGGCCCAGGGCGACCCAAGAGTGGTGCAAGTGCCTTCAGCGTCGGTTCGACATTCCTCAACAGCGCCAATACTGCTACGCAGGCTCGTGCACAAGTGGTCAAGGTTGGGACATCGAAGAAGGTCGATGTGGGAAGCAAGTCCGAGTCGGATTCGTCATCATCCTCATTCGGAACCTCGCGACCCACAACACCAAGCGCAAATCCTACTCGAGACTCGAGTGCCATCACAATCATCGAGGACTCGCCTTCAGTTGACCAAGGCCCGTTTTCAGACCCGCCGGACCGACCGAGCCCGGGGAAGCCCAACAAGGCGCCCAGCCTCGGTGCTGTCATCGAGGACTCGGTAGGCGAGAACGACAAGGCCTCGGACCGATTCGGCTCTTCCCAACGACGGGACAGCAGCCCATTCGGAGACCAGCACGCAACAAAGGAGTGATGATGGGATTTCCTACCGTTATATATCTGTGCATCCTTTGAAGATGCCATGAATCTATCCGAATGTCGGTCGGAGAACATATATCTCAGAACCTCTTTTTCTTCACTTCTATGTCAAATTTTTGGATAGACGATTCCGGCTTGATTCGGGATATGCCCCCCTTTTTTTATGTTGTTAACCTTTCAAATAGCGGCGAGGGTTTCTTTGGGATGGACAATGGCGTCTTGGATTGAGGGCCAGGGCAATGGCTCCAAGGATGCCAGGAGAAATCATGGGAGTCTCTATGTGTCTATTGAATAGAGATGATATATCACGGAATGGTCTTTCTTTTTGGTGACTATTAGACGCTATGTCGTCGAGTGCATGTGACTGTCGTTGGGGAACTCACCAAAGAGCCTCGGGTGACTTGCAAGATGTTATTCAAGCCAGTTGAAAGGAGAATGCACCAAAGTGGAGTTGCGGAAAGCGATAGAAACTCCCCATGCCCTTCCCTTTGTCGGGGGGACTCTCCTTTGTCTCACTGAACGGTGGTGGCCGCGTTGGACAACTGATTCTTGATCGGAAATGCATCACATGAGGCTTATCAGGTAGGCTGGCAACATTTCTTTGATGTATTGATGTCAAGCCACACGAGAGTGTTTGGTTGATTCGCTCACGCCTAAGCACTGACCCCCAATCCCAAGAATAGGCCAAAGAGACAAGACGCCTCGTCGTCTTGGGTTGAAGCGAATGGAATGGGACCTGGCTGTTGAAGGGGAAACAGAGAACTGGATGGTGAAACGGACTAGAAGAGAGGCGCGTGTTTCCCCCTCGCGCTGGCGAAACGTTGGCTTCTAGTCCGCCGTCTGGGTGTCTTCTAGATTTCCACAGTGTTTGCATGCAGGACGCAAAAGCTCCAGGATGGGGCTCTTTGAAGTTTTCATGTGTATTTGTTCACTCGTCAATCAAATCAGGAGGGCCTTTTGTGACCACTGCACGTCATTGGCAAAGGAGGAATATCCCAGTGATCCACCACCCACATGGTTTCCCCCCCCTAACTAAAGCTGTACCTACTTTTCTCGACTCTCTGACATGCATCGGTAGTTGAAAGCCGCGGGACACGGACGACTCCTCTCTGTTTGGCTTCCAAGGCAGAGAGGGTGAGAGAAAGAGATGTTGTGTTGTTGGCTTTGGCTGGGCAGGAATCACTAGTCCCGATTCCATCATATCCGGGGGGCGGTTGTGTTTGGAGCCGGGGCAGCACTACTGTCCGTTTGGACTGGGAGTCAAGTCCCGGAGGCGCTCTTAGGGTATTCATTCTGTCGTGAACGGGCGTGAATGGGCGTGATTGATTATTAAATACTGTTCCCTCCTCCCTACTATGTTCTTCTGATGGGGTGGCTTGTTGATGTGTAGAGGAGGGGGGAGTGTGGGTGTAGATAGGCAGACTGCAACATGGCACTTGGGTTTATCCGCCAACATTGACAAGCCCCCAACCACCAACACGTTGTCGATCTTTTCTGCACGCTATTTACTGCTGTGCGTACCAATAACTTAAGCGCGAAGATAGCGTCGGCTTCCCAAGACTGGTATCTGGATCCGAGAACGGGATTGAGAAGGGGGAGGCGAGAAAAAAGAGACCCTGCTCCGAGACCGTTTCGGCACGATCCAACTTGAATGTTTACCGCTCGCAACATGCGTACTATGGAACCTACCTGGGTATCAGGCAGCTGCTACATATGTGTACGGGCATGGCGAATTGATAACTTGAGATCCGGATTCTTCTCTTCCAGGGATTCTCTTCTCTCCCCCGGTTCCGGAACCAGTTTCCCTGTTCCCCGTACACCAGCGGGTGTAATTCCACGTTGGCTCTTTTCTTCCTGGATCTTCCTCCCCGGGCCGTCCTTGAGCTACCCCTGTTGGATTTGCTTACCTTACCTTCCGCTTCTGTGCGAATTCCCCATCTTTGCGCCCTTTCCGCATTTATTCCTTCGCCGTAGTATTTTTGCAGATGCCAATGCCGGAAAGGGGAGAGAGAAAAACGTTGCAATATCGCATTGACATAGCCGTTCGTCCGTAAACAGGGTATCGTATGTGTGTAGGTAGGCATGTAATCTCATCAGTCCGCTTTGCTACCTACCTGTATCCTCCGGTGGGGTGAACCCAGATCCGTCCGCCAGTGCGCCGGTTCTCCGTCCGTCTACACGCCGTCCCGTATAGGCTCCGAAAGAAAGAACAGGAGGGACAAAAGGGCTCTTCGGGTCGTCTTCTATCCGACGCACGCCAGAGAGAATTTTCGGAACTTCACGAAAGAATAAGAAATCCCGGTGGAGGGAAGAATACGTTAGGGGACCCGGGGACGAGCGTGCCCGCGCGATGGTACCGAAGGCTCGCAGATGCCGTTCCATTTTATTCCCTCTCCTTGGGGTGCGACGGGCGGGTTTTTGGCCCATCGGAGGGCCGGTCGGTAGTATCGGCACCGGAGAGTCCTTCGAAATGGGGTGTTAGTTGAACAAAAAAAGCTGCACTAGAAACGAGCGGGAACTTTGGCAGATCTGTACTCTAAACGGAGTAGGAAAGAGCAGGAGAATACACACACACACACACACACACACACACACACACACACACACACACACACACACACACACACACACACACACACACACACACACACACACACACACACACACACACACACACACACACACACACACACACACACACACACACACACACACACAAAGATGAAAAAGCCGCATACAACAAGTTACAAGACAGAAAAATGGGCTTGCGCGAAAGGACGTGGTTGGTTTGCCCGGCACTTGTTGAGCCTGTGAGGTTAAAGTATGCGTGTTCCTTATGTGAGGTGACATCTGCAACCTACAGAGGAAACTGGAAAATCTTCAGCGATGGGACGCCCCTTCTCGGGGCTGAGCGAAGTGGTGGCCTCTCGCACACACCCGCGGAAAACCGTGCCCTCATTGATGTCATGATTCCTCCAGCCGCCCTCGTGGATATCCCGTATTTAGACCTTCGGTTTTTGTCCCCGTCTTTCGCCGTCACCGGGGCGCCGGCCTATCCAAGTTATCGACCCTGCATCTCGCAAAAAGACGAGGCGCCACTAGCTGCAACCTCATCACTGGTCTACAACAGCCCTCGAGTTACTCTTCTCTCATGTACCTCTTGCTGCAACCGGGTACTACAGGAAGGCAGAGAATCGACAACAACTCTGTGGAGTGAACCGACTCTCTCTCTCTCTCTCTCTCTCTCTCTCTCTCTCTCTCTCTCTCTCTCTCTCTCTCTCTCTCTCTCTCTCTCTCTCTCTCTCTCTCTCTCTCTCTCTCTCTCTCTCTGCCTCCCCCTCTTTGGCGCCATCGAAAGCGTTCATGGTTCATGGGCCTAGACGTGGGGGTTTAGTTTGACATGGCATGGCGATGCGTGGGAGGCCAGATGAATGGGATGGTTGTCTGGAAAAGAGATGCCTCTCTTATTCCCCAACATCCCCCTCTGTTGGATGGTTGACATTCCACGTCGTGATAGGACGTGGTCTCGTTTCTTCCCAAGAGGCGCTTTGTAAGAAATACTGCTGCCATGTACCAACCTCCTCGGCGTATCCCACACACACACCCCTCCGCCAAACAAGCCCGCAGCTCAATCCTTCGAGTTTTGCTCGAAATTATCATCCCAGATGCCTCTCTCCATCCACGCAACCACCCTTCCCCCCCACCTCTGAACCCCAGCGCCATCAAAACGGCCCAGCTCAGTGGGGAACTCCCAGCCCTGCCTTCAAATGTACCCCCAGGGTTATCATCGCCATGGAACTTTTTTTCCTCTTCTCTCTTTTCAACCTTGGGAGACCCTGAGAACCCATCTTGGACGTCTTGCTCTTGCATGAAAGAAGCTGGGGTGACAGTGTTTCGCAGGTTGTCATGATGGGCGAAACAACACGCGGCGCTGCCATCTTTCCCCCAGCTTTCTGTGCTCCGTGCACGATATCGGGCATGTCCATGGTCAGTAGACCCCCAGGAACGGGTACCATCGCGCAACGCCTTGTTCGACAAGTGCCAAAGTGCGCCGATGTAGAACAAGCTAGGCCTTCTTCCATCTTTGCTAGTGAGGCACGGCACGCCTCCGACCGCGGCCAACATGACACAGGGCCACTAGGTAGGATAGACACAGCACTGGACGCCGGACACAGGGTACAGGGTTCTCCAAAAAAAAAAAAAAAAACACCATGCCTCTGGCGTCTTTCATTTTTTTATCTTGTTCTCAGATGCTGACGAGCCTAGTATTTCCCTCGTGTGTTTAGATACAGCTGCAAACAGTCCACGCTCCCACGTCCCTCCACGTCCCATCGCATCCAATCCGTAGTAAACATCCAATGGCGACAGCACCCCTGTTCCCTTTCGCATCGCTTGCTGCGAGATCCAGCCGCCTTGACCAGCTCAGCCACCCCAGCCAGCCGCCCCTAGATATGAGCATGGGCAAGCCAAGATTATGCATTCTTCCACCCATCGTTCGCAGACAACTCGCCCTGCTTCAGAGGCCTGTCCTGGAGCAACGAGGGGCAATGTACAGCCAGGCGTGAAACACATCAAGGCCAGGTCCGAAAACAGTCGAGTCCCTCCATGACATCAAGGTCAAGCAGCCAGCTCCTCCTATCTCCAAACTAAGCAATGAACAGATAGGTATTGTGCCGTCGCCTCAGGGTGCGCGCGCGGGGAGGGGAGTTGAGAAATGACGTGAGTTGCAAGTAGACCAGAACCGTGGAGTCGAGAGAATTCGGAAACCCACACCGTTGCTCCCCTCAGGCTACGTCGTCAGGTAGGACGGTAGAGAAATCGAGAAGTGACGGATAAGAATGACGCCTCCCAAATCTTGGCCGTGAATTTTGAAAAAAGTAAGAATAGTATAAACGTCAATAGATAACCTAGCGCCCCAAGAATATGCCTCTTTTTGTTCGTACGCCATTCGCCGGTGCGGAACTGCTTCTGCTTTCGTTCGTCGTTCGATGCTGCGTCGTCATGTCGCCCTCGTCGTCGGGCATATGGCCATCTAAAAATTGCAGAAAAATAATCGAGCTCATCTCTCCGTTCCTCCCGCGGTATCTCGCCAATCATCTTCAGTCGTCGGGCACAACCTGTCGGGGTGAGGGGTCGCGCCATTGCCGACCCCTCATCCGCGGTTCTCGTCGCCGGCTTCTCATAGCGAGCCCCCTTTCGTTCTGCTCGTCTTCCTTCATTGCCTGTCCTCTTATTTCCCTCCTCTTGATTGGCGGAAGCATGGTTTTTGTACTGTGGCGTGGCTGTTCATAACACCACACACTTAGACTTGCCCCTGTCTTTCCCCCTCTGGTGTTTATGGTCTCGGTCACTGCCTCTCGCCTCACCGTTACCCGTCCGCGTCCCCCGGCCGCTCGATCTTTCCGAGGACCGTGAGGCTTGTTGCCGCTGTCGACGCAAGATCCTAACCACGTCGTAAAAGGCTTTTTCGACATTGATGCAGTTTTTGGCCGAGGCCTCAACAAACTCGCAGCCCAACTCGCGGGCCAGGGCGTGGCCTTCTTGTGTGGAGACTTCTCGCTCGGTAACTCGGTCGCTCTTGTTGCCGACGAGCATGATAGGCACGGGCTGTTGGGGGTTGACCGCGGAAATGGGGGAGCCGGGGTAAGAAGGTGACGAGGCGCACGACTCCTTTACTCTTTGAATCTGGTGATGGAAGCGCTTGATGCGGGAGAAGGATGAGCGCGAGGAGATACTGTAGACCAGGACGAAGCCCTCGCCTTCACGGATCCATTGGTCTCGTAGAGCTGTGTACTCTTCCTGTCCGGCGGTATCGAGAACTTCGAGCATGCACGGCTGGCCGTCGATAACGACCTGCTTCCGGTATGAATCCTCAATTGTGGGGTCGTACTGCAAGAATGGCTCGTCAGCCCGGACTGTTGATGTAATGGGACAAGCGCCCTTGCTGCACAAGAATGCTGGATTAGAAAACTCACTGTCTCGACAAAGTGCTGCAAACACAGCTGGATGGTGAGAGCTGTCTTCCCCACGCCACCATCTCCCAGCACCACCAGCTTGTACAGCACCATTCGGCCGGCCATGATAACGGCGACGACGATCAAGTCGACGGAGGGGGGAAATGGTTGATGAAGAAAATGAGACTCGAAGGAGAAAGAAGGTCCAGGTGACCGATGGACCGAGGGGAGGAGGGTGGGAGAAAGAAGGGGGTGGTCGGTGATGAGGCTCACGAGATATGGTCGAGGGTGGTTGGAGGTTGTGAGGAGGTCGTCGTCACGGGCTGTGGAGAGGCGAAGACGAGGGACGAGGAGGGGGTGGCTTGATGGAGCAAAAAAGAGAGCTGTGACCAAGCAATTGCGGCGGCGGCGGCGAGGCAAGACAAGGCACGAGGCAGCGCGCGGCAGGGAGCAAGCAAGCAATAGCAACGGGCGAGCGCCAGTGGCGAACAATAACAGTTTTAGCAAGATAAGGTAGTGAGTGTATGTATAAGGTAAGGTAGTGTCAAAAAAAGAGATGAGACAAGAGGGCAGCTCGAGTTTAGATGTTTGGTCTAGGCGTGGACGTGGAGCTGGCGCTGGAGGCGAAGTTGGGAAAGACGGCCGGGTGGAGAACTTTTTTTCCCTGGTTACCTGCACTTGCCATGCACTTGCACTGGTGCTTGATGCTTGGGAGGAAAGTACAGCAGGTACTCCGTACCTCTTGCAGTGGTGCTTCGAAGCCTTCCACGCCTGCCCGCGGGCGGGGGGCGCCAGGTTTTACCAAGTACTTGGGTGATAGGTACCCTTGCAGCGTGGGGACGCAGCAGCGGTACTCGCAAGCTCGGATCCAGAGGGGCTAGACGAGTTCCGGGGGGGTCCTCTAAGGGGGGGAGGGAGGGCAGCAGCAGACAAGCCACCTCACCTCGCAGAAGGGCTGGTACCTTGCGTGGGCGATTTACCTGGGGGAAATGTACCTTGCTTCCATGCCTCCATCATCTTGGACTTGAGGTCCGGACTTGCTGGAGGCCCGGGGGGGGAATGCAAAAGCACACCACGCGGGACAAGAACCCGAGAAGGCTTGAGAGAGCGAGGTTAGAGCGCATAGGTAACGGTGGAATTAGGGGGCACATCACGGAGTGAGAAGGGGGGCAGACCAAAGTGAGGAATTGCCTTGAGGTAGCAGTAGTCCTGGACAGGATATGGGCTCGGTGGGCGAGCCCGAAGACTGGGAGCGAGCGAGGGTACTCCGTCTCGAGCACACTGACTGGCCTTTGGAGGCTTCTGATAGGGCGAGGGATGAAGCCGGAAGGGTGAAGCGGCGGCGGACGACGTGCACCCCCTGGTCACAAAAGCCGCTTCTGAGCGATTCCCACTCTCTCTCACCTTTGGAATTGAAGCATCTTTTTGTGCTTGCTTTATGAATAAGTAGTCGTGCTCCTCAGGGGGCGTTCAATGGCTGACTGCTGAGTCCCGGCTCGGAGCATGAGGAGTCGAGATTTTTTCTCTCCCCCTGTGGAAAACAAGAAGAGACGATCAAGTTCAACACACCTCCCCGTCCTGAAGGACACGACACGACACCCCTAGTCACCCTCCAGATCCGTCCAGCGGCAAGTAACCGGGAGCCCGGGTCACGGCTGGGTTACGGTGCACCGTCGCGGCCAGCGGGCGACTCGACCGGCGATAGGATACTTACCGTAGTCGGTCTTGTCCCGGTAGAAATGGAGGGAATTGGAGCATCATCTGCGCTACGGCGATGCTGGGCTCTGAGTACCTCGAGGCCGATCCTTACTGGGCAGAATGCCTACCTTAGTGGTTAGAGTGGGGGCCACTCAATGAGCTTGTGCTTTTTTGATTCTGTCGTAATTCCTCTCGTGCCTCTCTTGTCGAGCCTCTGAATCCCTTGGATCTGTGTCTGGCAGGATCTCCTGAGTGAATCGAGATGAGAGGGGCCTCGGTTCGATATTGATTTGTTGTGAATACATGGTCGTTGTCGGAGGAGACCAGGTTGATGAAGAAAAGAAGAAAAGAAAATTCTTCTCGGATTGCCTTCTCTTTTCTTTCCCGAGCCCGAGGTTGCGTTTTTTTTCCCTGTCTTTCCTTTTTCCATTCTAAAATTTTGCTTCCTCTCCTACTGCAGCAACCTGGTGGTTGCAGCTTGCAGCAAGCACACAGCAGAAACGACCAGGTGGTCGCAGCAATCGCGGGTGGTGTGCACCTACCTGAGGAGTACTTTCCATCCAAGTGGTTCAGCCATACAAAGCTAAGTCACGGAAAAGTAGCCTAGAAGTATTTGCACACCGTTCCGGCGCATGCTTGCCCGGCCCCTAGTGCCAAGCTACCGCGTTTTCACTTGCTTGCTACTTCGCAATCTTTTAGCACGTCGTCCGAAGGGAGGCAGGGTCCTGGTCTCCCCGGGAAGCCCAGTCCCAGGGGGGAATAGCGATGTTTGGGGAGGAGCAGCCTTGGGGGGGGGGGAAGTGATGGCCTGTGCTGAAGCAGCTCCCACCACCGAAGCTGCCTTCGCTGTTGACCAGGGGAGCTCTTAGAACTGGAGGGGGTGCTGACAGCTCTTTGGCGACATCTACACTCTCCAAGTTGATGAACCGGTAGCAAAGGCAGCAGTTGAGTGGTAAGAAGCGGGCCGCTCTGCATCCTCTGTCATGCGCCTCGGGGGCCGGTAATCTGACTGTGCCCATTCATGACCTCCGTACTGCATCAATGCAACAAACTGCATAGAAGATCACACAAGACTGGGAGAAGGGGAAGGGAAAATATAATGATTTTCACGGCCACGACTCGATGCAAATGACAAGCAGCAAATCACTAACCCAAGCAATCCCAGAGCCGCGCTTGTCGGCTCCAGCGACCAGCATTGGCGTGTCAACTTGGGTCCCTTTTCGGAGTCTTTTCCAATGGATCCGGGGCCAATCTCCAACACCCTTCTGATGGTCCTCGTTCCTCCTCCACTCTAGGATTTTTGGCCCCTGTCGATGTTGATCTTTCACTCTCATGCCAGCTCCTCAGCTCTCACCTCTCCACCAGAATCCGAGGTTGGAGAGAGGCTGGAACGTTGGGCATCAGGCGAGCCCGGCCTGAGTGGGTGGGCAAAGGCCTGTCCCGCTTTAATGACACGGCGCAATCCCCAAGATGGATAGCTGTCGACGCCGCCTCCTTCTTCTCTGCCGCCCTTGCTGAGAGAGAGAGAGAGAGAGAGAGAGAGAGAGGGAGGGAGGGAGGGAGGGAGGGAGAGCTCAGGTCTCCGAATCCCCTGGAGGATGACCCTTCCGTCCTGTCGCCGCTCGGTGAATTGGGATAGACGTTCAGCCTTGACAACGGACAGCAATAGCCTCGCTGAACGATGGTTCACCGAGTCAGTCAGCCAAATAGAGCGCTCTGGAAGGCATCTGTGATGCTGTGTCTTGGTCTCCATGGACGAAACAGCTTCCTGGAGGCGATTTCAAGATAATGAGTCTTGAATCATTCATGGTTGAGCCCCCAGCTTCTCTGGTTCTCATCTCCCGGTGGGGCAGAAACAGGTACTTCACTTTCATGGCTCCTGGCCTGAGAAACGCACAACCACAACGCAGCAAATAAGGTAGCCCAGTTTACTTGATACTTCAGCTTGGCATCGCCCAGTCAGTCCACCGCATAATCTTCCGAAAAACGACTGCCTAGTGCCTAGCCAGAGCCTTCCCACGTCGTACCCTACATGGGGCGTCACCTTACCCGTCTTGGTCGGGACCCTGCTTTGCCCTGTCTCTCCCTGAACCTCACCCGGGCCTCAGGTCCCCGAAACATGATGGAGACAGCCGGGACGGTCCAGACGGAGAGAGGTTCGGCCACGAGTCGTTGTGCGACATTCTGGGAGGTGGCAGTGCTGCAATGGGCCGGACACCATCCGTCACTCCCGCATGCGGGTTGGACACCCAGAGTCAGCACAAACAACATCGAGACCGGGGAAGAATTGGCAACGCTGCTATTCGCGGGTTTCAACCTGCCCAAACTTGTAAGACCGAGATGTGCATCCGCGAGCATCTATCTATCAAGTCTCGTCACTCCAGATCACCCCAGTCGTAAGCCCATTGTTCCCAACCGGCGGCCTAGGCCTTGGTTTGCACATCCAGGGGCTGGTGAGCCTTAGTTCACCCTCATCAACTCAGGTCGTCTTGTATTATGTAGCTCTTCGCTCAGAGCTAACCCGCCCTGTCTGTATGTCGGTCACCGAGCACCGAACTCGTGAACGAAAAACCATGCTGATCATAACCATCCCCACAGGCACGTAGTCGTCTGGGGAGGTCCAACAACATGTTCGCCTCATGGAGCAAGATCAGAAGATATTCCAAGCATAATCCTAGCATCGAGCCGAAATCCTTCCTTGTGCGAACACTGCCCTCGACCTAACCGCCGAGCTGGTCTGCTCTGGGGGTTTACTGGACCTAGTTGGTCTTATTCTTCCACCCCGCAGTTACATCAACGGAAACGGCCCCGTTTGTGTGAGCTTATGAGCCGTACAGACACACGTGCCAGGTACATAGAACTCAAGTATCTCCATATCCAGTCTCCTTTCCCAGGTTTCGAGTCCCTTGGCCGAGATCAACAAATCAGTTGGTGGTGACACCCGTCTTTCGGGTATATTTGGGATGCAGGTCCAGCCGGGCCAGCGGCCCCATTTTACCCCACACCCAAACGTCAAATCTCGAAACCTGCAACCTCCAACATCAACGTCCCACGGTCTTGTCACCACGCGAGTTAGTCGGGAATAGCATGATTCTTGTGGGTGTGTGAGAGAAGATAGTTTTTTCATGGGCTCCAATTGATGCCATATTCTAGGCCGATTTTCCAATTTACTTCCTTTCTGTGCTGTCCCCCGGACTTTCAAGCTCGACGGAGCTATCATCGGCCTTAAATCACCCCTCCATACATTATAGGACCGATTGACATCCATGGCTACACCTCCATCCTTCACATGGGCCCGGTACGCCCGTTCGCGTCGATTCTCAATAGTCTAACCACACATCATAAAAGTTTCCCATGCCTAAATCAACCATGAAAGCAAACGTCCTCGGGCCTATCCTCGGTCCGCAGCGCACGCATGGGGTAATCCTGACGTCTCTCCCCAGACTCTGCGCGGCTGCAGTCGGCTAGCCCTGAAGATATCGTTGGGTGCTTCCAGCCCCGGGTTCGGGTGTTTTTGGAATGGACGAGGGCATCGCCCTGCTTCTTCTCGGCCCTCCCTGCCAAACCCTCCCCCCTCCCCCTTCTGAATCCCCAGGTTTCCGGGATCCCAGGCTGGCGGATGCGCGACCCGGCAAGCCCGCCCAGCCGGGCTTTGGGTTGCCTGGGTTCTAGGTTATTCAATTTGCGGGGGGGAGAGCCAATTGGCAGGAGATGGTCGACATCGCTACAGGCCTACGGGGCTGGAATGGAAATACGCCTCCGTTATTTCGACATGCAAGCAGGTCCCTTTTTGGGTCGTGGTAATTCGCAGATCATTGACGCGAAGCTGGACCCCATGAGGCCAAATGCTCCCCAATGGCCAGAGGTGTGCGTGCCGCCGATGTCGCGTGAGCGTTGCTTGAGCACAGCATATCGCTCCTACACCGACGATGGAAATATTACATTTTCACGCGGTCAATTTGGGACACTTCGTACACCTTCCTTGGTACCTTGAACTTGTCTGACACATTCCTCAGGTGGCCAGGAAGGGAGAGAAGGGATGCAGCAAGTTTAATGGCCTAGATCGCGGGCGTTTCGTTCCAAGAGCCGTTTGCGGAACCACACCCTCCACACCTGCTTCACTCCATCCTGAGGAACGAGTGAAGCCATGGCGTCCAGGCAAGCCGAGTTCCTCCTGAACTGTAACGATGGCTCAAAAGACAGCTGGACTAGTGTCGCAAATCCTGGTCTCTGAGGCCACTTGGTGTGTTTGTGTGTGCAGGTCAAGACTTCGTGTCCGCTTCAACGGAGTGTGCTGTCCGAAGTTGCAAGCCTTCCGGACCGGAGTCCTGGGAGTGAGTCAACCTCATCTCCTTGATGTTGGCATGTGTGGCCGAGGTCGAGTTTGCCGTGGTCGGGAGCAAGACCGCAGTGAATGTTGATCAGAGATCGAATGTCCTTGTAGAATCACGGGCCCAAGTCCCTCTGCAGTAGTTACCATCCGATATGAGTTTGACACAAGATTTATTCTGACTGTTTCAACGTCACGGGTAAGCAAGGACTGCTGATTCCCTCAGCCCGGTTCACACTACCTCCGTACTCCGTCGCTGTCTCCGGGCCGAGCGGCTGAAGTCATGGATGTTTCAATAACTAAACGGCAAACACTAGGTAGTAACGGCTGATGTTCCGCGCCTCTCGCTTCGAGTTTCACCAGCTCAAAAGTCCTCGTCCTTCAGCTCACATGCCGCCACCACTTGGCAGTCCAATGAGCATGAGCCCATTTACTCGCAAACTGCCAATAGTCATCAACTACTACCTTATCTCGTCGGACTACTCCCACGCCAAATCCTTCAGCTTACGGGCCAGCGTCACGAAACCCTCCTCCCCCTCCGTGATCCAGATATCGACCCATTCCTTGGCCCGCTGGTACCTCTCGTCATCCTTGGCCCAGTCCTCCTCCCCGGGCCGCTCGACATACACGGTCCTCAGGCCGCAGGACCTCGCGGCCTCGAGGTCGCCGAGGTGGGCAGCCACCATGGCGACTTGGTGCGGCTCGAGGCCCAGCTCGCGGGCGGCGCCGAGATATACCGACGGGCTTGGCTTGTACGCTTTGAACTTTTCCGCCGAGAGGAGAAACTGGAAGCCCAGGCTTCCAAAGTCGTTTAGGTCCCGCAGCAGGGAGACGTTGCCGTTGGAGAGCGTGCTGGTCTTGAGTGTCTTGCCCAGCTCCTGGACTCCATCCGGCGAATCGGTCCAGGGGGTCAGACGGTGCCAGACGAGGCTGAGGGATTCGACCTCGGTGGCCGTGTAGAGGCCTTCGAGGCTCCAGCTCTTGAGCAGGTCGACGAGGCTATCGTGGTGATGTTGGTCGATGGTCTTCCACGGGTCCTTCTCCGCGTCGAACGTGTAGGTGAATTTGCCATAGGAACTTCTCCATTCCTGAGCAAAACGCCCCCAGTCGTCTTCGGTGAGGCTCTCGAGTCGGGTCTTGAGATCTTGGGGGAGGTTTGAGGAGAGCTTGCGGAAAGCTCGGAGAGTGAGTTCCTCGGTGACGGAGGAGCGCCAGTCCACGACGGTGCCGAAGACGTCAAAGGTGAGCGCTTTGACCTTGGAGAGCGGCGAAACGGTTCCTGGTGACATCTTGACTGATGATTCTAGTTAGGGTCTCTCTGGGGTATTTTTATTGGTTCCTTGTTCTGTGATGGATTCAGGTGAAGTCCTGGTTGATGATTGCGCAATGTGATATAGAGGAACAAGGTACGTCACATGACGCTCCACGCCCTGCCAGTGACAAGAGTCGAGGAACGGAAAGAGACCGAAGCTGCTCTGTGAATCACGATTCGCCATGCCTAGGCCCAGAACTTTGCAAGGGTGGGTGAATGTCAAGGAGATTGTCTCGTGAGTCAATGCTGCCTTTGTTCATCAGTACTTCGACTTGGAGTTTGTCAGTGATGTCTAGGGTAGGCTCTCGCTGCGAAAACCTGTTACGACCCTTTATTAATGAATGATTAGGAAGACGGCGAAGTCCAAATCGGTCACCTAAATGGGGGTTTTATCATGCCGGTCTTGATGGGAAGCTTTGCCCCCGGGCGGATATGCCGGCTGCACCTGGTGGTCGGATGGCGGCAAGCCGTGCCTTGTTTGGTGGCGTGCAGGCCAAACACCAAAACAGTTATTATGTCACCGTGGAAACTCTCAACCTCATACCTCATTCCATCCACCACAGTTCCAAAGTCACCTCAATAAACCCCAAAGCGGTGATCCCCTGACCGTTGCTTCCAGGGCGCCTCTGTCCCCGTTGGCTCACTGGCATCCGCGGACGTATTGTAACCATGCCAAAACCGCAGGATCACTTCGTCGGCCGTCACTATGACGCCGAACACAGCACCGGTCCGTTCAAGGCTCTGAACCCCACGAAGAGATATCTAGTCGCAGAGAAGAAGGCTATCAGTGCCCGAGATGCCGGTGAAGCTCAGCAGCCAACGCGACCCAGCGCCAGAGCCCCCAAAGTTGCGTACATCTGGAGAAGTCGAGACAACAGGAAGGGACGGCATGCACTGGCCGTCAATGTTGACCCCTGGAAACATGACACAACGAAGAGTCCAAAACCATCAAATACATGGGACCAGACGGTACGCGGAATTGCAAAGATGTTCCTGAGATACCCGGTCTGGGATGTATCCTACGACGTCGCCGTCATCTTCACGATAGGTAGTGGCTTGCCCCCC